>APFE031451688.1:48245-123052 GCA_000404065.3 Pinus taeda | reverse complement strand
AGAAGGCTACAACCTTCTTAGCTCTTGTACTAGTCATTCCATTTACTAGTACGTAGGTGCTGCCTACTGAAGGCTCCAACCTTCACTCGTTTTCCAGCTGCTCCTGGAAGGGAGCTACAACCCCCTTGGCTCTTGTACTGGTCAATATGTTTACCAGTACGTAGGTGCCTGCCTACAATCATCCAGGGACCACGTTTCATCAATTTTCAGACTGGATCCATAAAACAATCACCATAGCAATACAATCAATCTCTGAATCACCCAATACTGAAACCTTGTCACAGAACACAACCAGAGCCCACAACTCTGCAACAACCACTAGAATCAACAGCAACCTGAAACCCAAATCTCATAATGTATACGCTACTTGGACGAACCCAACCTGCGTGTATACGCACTTTTCCCAAGGCAAACCCGCGTACAGATCTGCAAATTCAACCTCATAACTTTGCAGCTACTTCAGACATCAGAATATACCCAAATCATAACATTCATAACATGCGTCAATAGATCTAGTCTATCCATACTCAACCCATATAAAGATAATCATTCCAAGCCTTGAGATCCCAATCCTTCATTCAACATCCTTCACATGAGTGCCTCCTTGGTTCAGATCAAGCAAGACATCACCAACCCATATCAGCATCTGGATCTCACACTTTATCAGATCTCCATCACTTCCTCACGCTTGCACAATTTCTTGGCCTAATGATCTTCTCCTTATATAGCCTTAGGCCTTGCTCAATACCATGGTCCAAAACCATAACAAACCAATACCATCAACTTCGAAACTAGGGATCAACACGTTCGTCGAGACGCCATGGTCCAAAACCATAGGCACAACTTCCAAGGAATAACCGCCACGGACCAAAGATAAGTTTTCCACATATACGCGCTTTTACTGAAGCAAACCTGCGTGTATACGCGGATTCTCTTTGACAAACCTGCGTATATCTTTTTTTCTACTTTCTGAGTGCCTGATCTGAGATCTGTTACCAGAGAGGGTTGCCATCACCTATACCAACCTCTGAGCACCTGTACCAACCTCTGAGTGAGTTGCCATCAAGGACAACACTTGAAACATAATGCCAACACAAGGAAGGTTGTGTACAACCGAGATGTGGTGTTCAAAGAGCTGAAAGATATTATTAAACATGAAGTCCAACCAAAGGAATCTAAGAAGATAGAGTTTGAGCTAAAGGAGGAAGAATCAGACTCTACAGAAGAGGAGGAATTAGAAGATGAAGAGCCACAAACTCCGGGTGTGAGAAGATCATTTCGAGAAAGAAGGAAGCCAGAAAGGTATAGTCCATCTACTTTTTGTTCAAATTTTTCTTTATCTATTACTGATGATGATCCCAGAACTGTGAAGGGCAGTAGATTCAGAGGATGGAAAACTCTGGAAAGAGGCCATGGTTGATGAAATGACATCTTTGCACAAAAATGAAGCTTGGGATCTGGTGGAGTTGTCGGATGGAAGGAAACCCATTGGCAGCAAATGGGTGTTCAAGAAGAAGACAAATGCAGAAGGAAAGGTGGAGAAATACAAAGCTCTATTGGTAGGAAAAGGTTATTCCCAGGTGTCCGGAATTGATTTTGGTGATATTTTTTCTCCTGTTGCAAAGGTAGCTTCTATTAGATTACTTCTATCTGTTGCTGTTGCTTTTGATTTTGAGGTAGAACAGATGGATTTGAAGACAACATTTCCTCACGGGGATCTGGAAGAGGAGATCTACATGAATAAACATGAAGGTTTTATGGTGAAGGGTAAGAAAGAACTGGTATGAAAGTTAAACAAGTCTTTGTATGGGTTAAAACAGTCACCAAGGATGTGGTATCAAAAATTTGATACATTTATATGGGGACTTGGCTTCACCAGAAGAAAAGCATATAACTGTGTGTATTTTAAATTAATTGGTGACCGTGTTATTTATCTAGTCTTGTATGTGGATGACATGTTGTTGGTTGGAAATGACAAAGAAATTATCTAGGATTTAAAGACCCAATTGTCCTCCAAACTCGACATGAAAGATCTTGGTGCTGCAAACTATATTTTGGGCGTGGAAATTAAAAGAGATCGGGCAAAGAGAAAGCTCTGGTTAAACCAGAGGAGGTATGTTGAGACAATATTGGAGAGGTTTAATATGTAGGATAGTCAACCGGTGAAGGTTCCTATTCCTATAGGTGTAAAGTTATCTGTTGAACAATGTCCCAAGACACAAGAAGAGGAAGAGGACATGTCCTATGTTCCATATGCAAGTGTAGTCAGTAGCCTGATGTATGTGATGGTTTGTACGAGACCAAACATTGCACATGTAGTGGGAGTATTGAGCAGGTTTATGTCAAAACTAGGGAAGGATAATTGGACATCAGTGAAGCGGGTTTTTAGGTATTTATGTGGCACTAATGATTATGTTTTGTGCTACCACGGAAGGCCAGGACTGGACAGAGTTTTGGATATTCGTGGCTTTGTTGATGCAGACTGGGTTGGAGATCTAGATCAGAGAAGATCTACAAGTGGGTATGTGTTTAACCTATTTGGAGGTGCAGTCAGTTGGATGAGTAAGAACAATCTGCAGTGGCACTATCAACTACAAAGGCAGAATACATGATAGGAACTCATGCAAGCAAGGAAGAAGTTTAGTTGCAGAAATTGTGTTCAAGTATGGGGTTAGTGTAGGGAGCTATAAGGATAGACTGTGACAACCAAAGTGCAATCTTCTTGGAAAAGAACCCTGCTTACCATTCAAAGACAAAACACATTGATGTTCTGCATCACTTTGTGAGGGATATGATAAAAGACAAAAACGTATTGTTGGTAAAGGTGGACAATTTGAAGAATACAGCAGATGCATTGACAATATCTGTGAGCTCTAAGAAGTTATCTTGGTGTAGAGAAACAATGGGAATTACAGGGTTGGATAAATGACTAAGCTCTCATGTGGCACCCTGTGGAAAGAAAACAACAAGTGGGAGAATGTTGGGTTGTGTTATATTCTTTCCACGACTACCCCACGTAGTTCACTAGGGGGTTAGAGGGGGGTGGAGAGCCCCCTTCGTTGTGCCGATTACGCAGTGGGGGGTTTGAGGGGGGTGAATAGCCCCCCTCTATGGGGTTCGGGGCAACGCCCTAGGAATTTTTGTTTTTGGACCCTATATTAAGTTGGGCGGACATACCTATGGTTTTGTGCATGATTTTAGCACATGGTTTTGGACGCGGTCGTTTTCAGTCCATGGTTTTGGACGTGATGGTTTTTGGTCCATGGTATTGGATGCTTCAACATGTATAAATATGTATTGTAACATTGAAAGGAACATAATGAAAAATCAAGGCGGTAGTCCCTGTTTTGGGATCCAGGGTAAAATCTCTATGTATATTTGTTTTATGTGTTATGCTCTCGCATTGTTTATTTTCTGTGTTTTAGAATTCGTATGCACGTAATTTCTGTATGGGGTTAAAACCTACAAGCATGACCAAGTCCTAGTCGCAAGCATGAATTTGATACCAACATCATGCAAAAACTTGGACGAAATGAACAAGCAAGGCAGATGCAAAGACTCACACGTGCTCACAGAGTGAACCCGAGTGTCCGCAATCATTAAGTGAAACTCTCAAGGGAGGCTCTGAAATTGGTGTAGGCCAAAATTTTGGAGGGTGGTTGTAGCCGCTACAACATATCCATATGGTTTTGATCCTGAGATGACATACCAGCTCATGGATAGAAATATAGTGATACTTGAAGACATGAAAAGAAATGTAGTCAGTGTAGAGGCCAATTTATTGGTGAATAAAACGAAATAAAGTCAGAAAGAAAGGTAACTATAAAAGAAGGATCAACCACTTCCTCTAATGCAAAACTAACTACTTTGGTCAAAACAATGGAGAATATGACATTAACTTATTGAGTTGTTGTTAGAGAGCCTCAAGCTAGTCCTCAAATCTAAAATCCAAATTTTTGAAGACAATCACAAGTGAAAATTAAGCAAAGGGATCAGAAAGGTCTAGAGCAATCACAATAGAAAGTAAAACCACCTTTTCAGCAAAATTATGCCCAAGAATAGGATGAAGAAGATGAGAAATTACTAGAAGAGAGGATTCTTTTTTTTGGTGATGGACAACAAATTGTGTATTTGACCAAGGAGGATCAAGAACAAGAGAAGTTTGAGAATTTTGTAACAAAACTGGAAGAATTTATGCTTTCTCAGTCCCAAAATGACATGATCATGGCTGAATCTGAGGACTATAGAAAAGGGTATCAAAATGCCATCATGCAGGTTTAAAGAGTATAATTTGAGGAGTAGAAATGTGGGAAATAGTGTAGCAAAGAAAGATGTGGCACTTAGTAGTGTAAAGAAAGATGTCCCAAGCAACAGTGGCCAAAAGAAAGAGCATCATATCACCATTTTGTAGAGATAAGAGGATCCTTCTAAGGGCATTGCAGATAAGAAAGATGTTTTTCATAATGAGACATAAAAAACACCAAACCCTTTTAATTTTGAGACTAATCTTGCCAAGTTGAAAATCTGCATTCCCCTTGATGAATTACTGAGAAATGATCAATATATAACTCAAATTTTAAAGGCATAGAGAGTTGAAAAAATTTCTGATATTGTCAACATAGTTGATGACCATCCAACTATCATTTTTGGACCAGAGATTTATGAAAAAGGGTAGGATGGGGATGTGCCTCCTTTTTATGTTAGTTTGAATGTGCATGATCAAATATTGAACAATGTTATGCTGAATTTCAGGGCTTCATAATATTTGATGCCAAAAGCGATTATGTAGAGGTTGGGGCTTGATATCACTAGACGCTACACGGAATTGTACTCCTTTGATTCCAGAAAATTGAAATTCTTGGGATTGATCAAGGATTTAGTAGTCTCATTAACTCAAATTCCTTGCAAAAGTATGGTGATGGACATTGTTGTAGTGGGAATACCTCTCAAATTTGGCATGCTTATTTCTAGATCATGGATGGAAAAGCTACATGGCGCCATGCAAAATGATATGTCTTACATCACCATCTCAGTCTTTGGTGGTTAAACAAGGAGGCTGTATAGAGAACCACTCATGCAATATATGATCAGCAACAAAGAGAAGCCTACAACTCATCCGATATATGTCGTTCATTCTGATGTAGATTCTTTTGTTTTATTTAATTTTTGTTGTCCTAATGAAGAGGAGACAAATACAATCCTTATAACATAAATAAAAGATGAGGAAAATGTGAAACATAGCAACAAGAAAATTGAAGAACAAGGTAGCAGAACAGTCCATTAAAAAATTGAAAATTTGAATGTTAAAGTATGTGAAGAAGAAGAACCAAAACAACACCTTTGGACCATGCATTTTGATAGGGCAACAAGCAGAGAAGGCGTTGGTGCAAGTGTATGGATGGTTAGCTCGATAGTCGAAAAGACCAAGTTATGTTTATACAAATTATTTTTTGATTATACCAACAATGTTGTGGAGTATGAAGCACTCATTTTGGGTTTGCAAATCTTGAAGAAATTAGGAGCCAAAAGGATAATTGTCTATGGAGATTCAGAGTTAGTCATCAGGTCAGAGGTGAGTACCAGACAAAACATCCCTGGATGCATGCTTACCGGAATGTTATCATAGATTGCTTGCAATTTTTTTCTGAATATAGTTTTTTAGTTGTTCCTAGAAGAGAAATGTTGTTGTATATGCCTCGGCCACATCAACCTGTGATTTCGAAGTTTCTAGCAGTGTTAGAGGCAAGTACAAAGTTGAAGTAAAATATAGGCCTGTTGTCCCAGACAATATGAAGTACTATAAAGTTTTCGAGAATGAAAAATAGGTGGAATTTGACAAACTAAGGATTGAAAAAAACTACAAGATAGAGGAAGATGAAAAATAGAGTTTCATAAATCAAATTAAGAAATAATTGGACAAACAGGGGATAGAATTGAAGGTGCTATTAGTAAAAGATAATGTTATAGCAAGAGGGTTGGTACCATTGGAGGAGATTTCTGATCATAACTATGTAGCCAAGAGGCCAAAATTTATGCCTACCGAAGTTGGAGTAGAGGAATGTAACACGGGTACAATGGACTAGACAAATATGATCAAGTTGTCCAAGAATTTAAGTCCAGAAATGAAGCAGAAGTATTTGGATTTTTTGAGAGAATTTTATGATGTCTTTGCTTGGGGAATTATGATTTGAATTTATATGAAAAGGACATCATCCAAGACAAAATACCAATCAAGTAAGATCAAAGGCCATTTCAATAGATGTTTTGGAGGAAAAATCTTTTTCTGGTACCTTTTATCGAAAAAGAGGCGAGGAAATTATTTGATGCTTACATCATTGTACCTCTTAGATTTTCTAGATGGTTGTCTAACTTAGTGCCAGTCAAGAAGAAAACAGGGGAAATCAGATTATGTAGATTTTAGGAATTTGAACAAGGTGTATCTCAAGGAAAACTACCCGTTTCCAAAAATGGCTTATATCCTTTAGAAAGTGGTGGGTGCAAGGAGGATGTCACTATTGGATGGTTTTTTGGGATATAACTAGATTTTGGTTCACCCGGAAGATCAAGACATGTTTGCATTCGCTGCACCTTGGGGAATTGTTGTGCTATTCAAAAACCCCCCCATTTGTTAATTTAATAACTTATATTCTATTAATAAATGGAGACCCTTAAAAAATCCTTCCAAAAAAAATAAATTTAGCATTTAGGCATTTTCTCGTTATTTTTTGGAATAAAGCAAGATATCAAGATAAAACCCTTTGAAAAGCTAGCAAATGCTCGCCTTTTCGTATATCACACGATAAAGCGTGCCAAAATCCTTGTTAACGACCAAAAATCGCAAAAAGTGATCAAAAGGGATTATCATGCTTAACCTCAAAACTATTAGGTTTTTTCCATTTGAACTAAGTCCTAAAAAGTTTCTTATTAAAATAAGGCCCACATCGCATGCCGCCACTTACAAAGGACTCACCCTCACAAAGTATCTTTAACCATGCGATATGCGATATTGTGATGAGACGGTCACCCTTATCGCATCACATTGGAAACCCTTAAGAAAGATCTGAAACCTTACAAACCATGTGATATTGCGAAATGCGATGGAAGCCCAGACTTGATTGCCAACTATGTTATAAAAAACATTCAAGTCCGTTGTGCAACGAAAATGGCTTTATAAATAAAATCTTATCAAATAAGACTTTGAAAACTAATAAATAACACCTCACATTTCACATTTCACAGAAACCAAAGGAATGGGAAAGAAAGCGCACACGAAATGAGATAATGTGATTTGCGATATTGCATCGCAAATCGCAAAATCGACATTTTTGCAGCTGAAAGTATCGCCAACCTAATAAGTTTCTTTCTCGACTTACGGTGCAAAATATTAATGAGAAATAAAGATATGGATAAGGAACCATTAGTGGACATTTAGTACGGATTAATGGCATTTACATTTGAAAAGTTGTTTGACATGATATGATATCTTCTCACTTACATTTAATTAGAACTCCTTTCTTGCCACCTTTTCAAAGTCATCTGTATCATTCATTCTTATGTTCATTTTTACTTGTGTCTATCTAATATCTTCTGCTTTGCTCCATTTTCAGGAACAATCCACATTAAGATTCATTAGGATCAATGGCAAAGAGGGGAAAGGTAGCCACATATGAAAAAGAAGAAATGATCCCTCTGTTCTCTGACACTACATGCAGCAAAGATGGAGGAACCTCAACATGGGAGGCCATGTATGATTTATTAGAAGAGGAGAATCCAAGACCTCTAATAACAAAGGCCACAACCGATTTTCATGTTTCCTCTAATGCCTCCTTCTTCGAGAAAACATGCTCATTTCTACATCGCATAGCCGCAAGGCCGAAGATAATTCCATATGTAGATATGGTTAAGTGGATAATTGATCAGGTGGATGTCTTAGACAAAGAATTCAAGAATAGCAGACAGGAGGTTATGGGATTTTTTTCACCAGATAACCCATGACTTATGTACAATCTACCAGAGCCACAGAATCTCTACAATAAATAGTTCCTCAAGAAATTTACTAAGGAGAATGAATACCCAACATATGTCACGCAGACCTGGACAAAAAACGAAGGCAAGACCAAAATGGATAAAACGGGTATGTATTCTGCAACATCTATCTCTCCCCCTTGTAGGTTTTAACCCCGTATAAAAATTACCTGCATATGAATTCTAAATCACATGAAAAATAAAAATGTGAGAGCATAACACATAAAACACATATACACAGAGATTTCCCACTGTATCCCAAAACCGGGACTACCAGCTTGATTTTTCATTATGTTCCTTTCAATGTTACAATACATATTTATACATGCCGAAGCATCCAATACCATGGACCGAAAACCATCGCGTCCAAAACCATGGACCGAAAACCATCGCGTCCAAAACATGTACAAAAATCATGCACAAAACCATAGGTGGGTCCGCTCAACCTAACATAGGGTCCAAAACCAAAATTTTCTGGGGCGCTGCCCCGGACCCCATAAAGTGGGGTTACAGGTACCCCTCAAACCCCCTGTTAACTATGTGGAAAGAATATAACACAACCCAACAATAATGATACATGTAACCAAGTATGCAATAATGTAAAAAGGATACAAGAATCATACATGTAAGTGACATATAACAACATGTAACTAGTCATACACTCATGACGATGCATCCCACAACAACAGCATCAACTTCCACATGGCGACATCACTACAACCATGGTCAACACCATGAAATGTAACAAGCACATGGAATGAAAGCATAAGAGACACACATGCAACCGAAACGAATGCATGAACAGCAAAAATAACCCATATAGTCTAAGGGGTGAACCATGTTCTAGTACCACTCTGTAACACCCTACTCCCGCACATGCCCAAGTAACTAGACGATGGGAGTAAACATGCAATGAGAGACTAAGAGACTACTATGATTAGATTCAACGTCCTATGTTACCTTAACGAAATGGAATCAATGGAAACACATCATACAAATCTTCCACATCAACTAGAGGACCCCTGAGAACCATACCAACACTTCAGGATGCTAGCCCCTGGCTCCCACTAATGTTTTTTATCACTTGACCTCTCGATGTTCTCATACTATAAGCCTGGTAGTGTCTCGGACGCTTTGGACGCTCTCATGTTATAGGCATGTCAACATCCAGGGACTATTTTGTCCAGTTCTATGCCAGCATCCTCAGGTTTTAAGCCACATTTCTAGGAAAAGATCCCAGGTCACTGCCCAAAAATGGAATAACATCTTGAGAATAGTAAAGTAACAGTGAAACAATGATGAAAAATAAAATAGTTAAACAAGCCCTTATGTGGAACCCTACTAACAATAATAGGCATTTCGTCAAACATATCACAAATATGTAATCTACATGTGCAAACGATAGATTTAAGTATAGGGATCTCATATTTATCTGAGAATCCCTAAGAACTATTGTTCCCTCATATCATTTGTTGCATTATCAACTATTAGGTCATCTATTACCCCATTCATTTACAGGTAAAAACATGTTGATAGCAATACATAGCCACTGTCATAAAACACATACATAACCAAAACAATAGTAGTAGAAATACCAATGAAATCATAGCCATATGATCCATATATAAACCAGTATAATGCTCATAGAAATACAAGGATAAATAACCTTTCATTAATGATGAAAAATCCAAACCCAAGATGGGACTACTAGGTTCCACTCGACCATCAAATTGTTGAGCCAACTATCTCTTCAGCCATTCACCCCCATGCCATATCCCAAGCATAAATGTGGGACTAAAACCAAAAGAACCAACCAGGGCATACCAAGGCTAAATGACCTCACCCTCATCAATAGAAACCAAGATTACTATAAATCCATCCCAGATCACTAAGACAACATAATAAACATGTCATAACATGCTTTACCATGATCTCCACCCAATCGCTAGGCCAAACAAGCATGGATGCCAAAATATTTCTCCACCTAAACCATGAGAAATTTTCTTGTCTCCTAGTCTCTTGGGCTTTACCGCAATCTAAACAAGGATCAATAGGCCCTAAACTGATATCCACTCTCTAAGCTTTATCACATATCCCAAATCTGAGATTACTAGGCCCAACAGAGAGTGAACCACCTCTTGGCCTTACCTTATATCCTTCCATTCATCGATAAGGGTTCTTAGGCCCACTAAGGAAACACAATACCAGCTTTATCATAACCCATAGTCTAGGTCATGGGTCACTATGCTAGTGGCTTTAAAGTGAGCAACAATTTGGTTCAGGGAACGCTAGGCCATGTTATCTATAATTCAGATATCCACCTCACTCATTTTTGAATCCATTCGACAATCTAGATCAACCAAAACATGAGAACCCCATTACACCATGGATATCCAGAAATGAAAAGGCTAAGGTAAAAACATTGTTACACCTAGAAAAACTCGTGCCATAATAGAAAAAGAACCACATGCAATACAATGCATGCCAAATCTATCAAGGAAAATACACATGTAAATTGATACCTGCAAAGAATCATGTTTTAGTTGCTTGATATTACTCTTCCATGCTTGATCTTTGCTTCATATTGCTTTCTTTTCCTTTTTTGATCCAATGTCAAAATGATCCAAGAAAAATCTAAGTTTCGTAGAGTGAGAGAGAGACAATAATGAGAGATCTCCAAAACTGAACTAATAAGAAGGTTACCTTCTAATCCTCAAAAGCCTTTTTATCAATTAGGCCTCTTTTTTCTTCATTTTCGATTATTTTCCTTTAATTTCCTCCTCGCATGCAACCTATGACCTTTCACCTCCATTTTCTCCTAATTTTCATTATTTTCATAAATAAATGTGCCAAAAATGCCATTTTTCCTTTTCAAAGCCTTAGTCATAGCCTTTGTGACTTTCCATTGCCATAATAAATGATGAACACCCACACTAGGATGTCTTACCCAACATTCAGCTTGGAATAAGTGTCCAATCAACCATGGTTATTATTTTTTCGTTTATTAGCTTTTATTACATAGAATTTTCACCAAGATTATTACACCATCCACTTTTATAGTTGTTAACATTGGTCAAAACCCATCATCAGTTATATAAAACATCAATCAACAAAACCGCCACATATGTTGTTACGTCTGTTATGTGATCGTAAAGTTATATATAATATTCATTGATTTGTTGAAATCTTTTAGATATAATATCACTTTTATTGGAGTTCAGTGGTTACAACCTTAGTGGGTTTAACTCTCCTTGATCCAGCATTTAACCACCAATGAACCGTTACCACATTTATTTTTTAATTTGACTATCTAAACCTTTAAGTTGCATCTTTCTAATAAGTCGGTTCGGGGCCCAAATGACTGTAATATCAATGCCACATGGTGTATTCCAATTGGGCCCCATGGCCCCACACCATTGGGCCTCCAGCTTTCCTCCAAACCTATTGGGTTGTCGTTATATTTTGGGCTTCTACTAAATTTAATGGTGTTTATATGTTTATCTAGTGGTCTTTCTAATTTTAGCTAAACTCCACCAAATTTGGCTGGATTTCCAAAGTTTTTGAAGCTCCTAATCTGTCTCGCGCCCTGGTAAATTTGTCCATTTTTCCAATTTTGACCAAAACATTGACTAAGCATAACTGTCTAATACAAAGATAGATTGAGGAATCATTTGTGATATTGGAAATCTTGCAATGAGCTTGTCGATCTAGACCTACATTTGTTGCAATACAAGGACTTTGATTTTTGGGCCATTAGGGGTCCACCTGGATCACCTCTTTTATTTGTGACACCTTTGTAAAAGCTGGTTTGTTTTCCCACAAATACCTTGTGGATTAAGTTCAGAGAAATGCAACTCAATATGGTCAGCTCAATGAAAATATTTCCATTATTCATTTACTTCATCCAAATTATCATTATTCATCCTATCATCACTAGTTGCAACATCACCATCCCCATCATCAAGTTGTGTCTTCTTAACTTCAAATAAATTGCATGCAACTAGAAGTTGTGATCAGGAAACCATGTTTTCATGAATGTTTAGGTGTGGAGTATATAGGAATATGAAGGAACCGAAACTCATCCTTTTCACAAACCAAGCCATGTTCATTACTCTTGAACCAGAACTCTTACCAATGTATAATGATGCCAATTTCCATACCCTCAAATGTATACTTAGTTTTCCTTTCAATTCATCCATACCATCCTTAATTTTGTGTTGCTTGAATTATTCTTATTCATTGTCAATAATTGTAAATATATAAGAATCTATGAAGTATTAAGGAATTGGATCAAATAATTGAATTATATCATGATTCCAAAGATATCTTGATTCATCTATTATAACAAAGTTTGAGTTTTGAAGTAGAGCAATCATTTTTCACATTATGTATAGACATGTAGCCACATTACTTAGTCAAGTTTGACTAGTTTGAATAGGTGATCCTATTGTAGTGTGATTTAATGTTTTTAGAAGACTTAATAAGCCTATGATACTATCCATCATAATCCAAAAAAGTGCTCAAGTGTTACAATGCCAAAAATAATGTGCCATAATGAAAAAGGTACCAAGTGTCACAAATAAGAAAAAATTCCAAGCATCACAGAAAGTAAAATATCATGAGATGCTTTTGATACATTTGTTAAATTTTAGGATAAATTAAAAGACACAACCTAGAATTTTTTGTGCTTAAAGATGGAAATTGATTTATGGAAATTATGGAAGTCCCATCTCCAAATCCACTTGTATGGATATTCTTGCATAAAAGTACAATTTCCTTTTTAGCTATGCTTTATTTAAATATTGGCCAAATTTGTTTCCAAACTCCATGAAGGGGAATTTGCCCCAAAAATCAATGTAACATGAGGTAATTTGACCTACACTTGTGTTGTTGAAATATTTGGTTTTGGGTTCAAAATCCAAGGGTCCATAAAAAGAGATACATTCCTTTGGAACCTATGAAGTATGGGCCATATATAAATGTTATACCTCTATCTTCCTTGTTTTGAAATATAAAAGTATAGAAACTACAATGAAAGGTGAAAGGTATTCCCTATCCATTTTTCTTGGATGACTAATGCCTTTCCAACCACGCTTCCACAACTTTTGTACTAGGCCAAAGACATATAAATGTTCCAATGAAAGGCCACTCATATAGAATGAGGGCATTCTTTCTTGGCTTCAAGGAGGGAAGGTGCAAGTGAAGGATGTCTATTATATATATAAAAAAAACATTCAGGCTAGCTTTGTTTCTTTTGAATCAGGGATCAAACCAAGGAGCTAATGGCTTTAAGAAAACATCTTCCATAGCTTCCAACTTCCATAGAAGGTTAATAGTGATCTTCTTTCATATGTCTACATGAAAGGTAAGACCACTAAGTTCTGTATTCTTCCAATTGGTGTATTGTCCTAATCCTACTCACCTTGTTGGCTCGCATGCAGTGAATATGCTCCCATAAATAGGTTTCTCCAACTCATAATTTCAATAGTGGTTAGTTATACTTTCCATTCTCTTTACAATATTATTAGTGAACCACACATTTGTAATTAGCATTACTACAAATTGTCAATGTCATTATAATTTATACCCTTGAGCCATGGCTACTTATTTTGGTGTTTTGCATAACCAAGAGTGGAGGTAAAAAACAAAATATCTCTTACAGATGATGACAATGTAAATGATTCAATGCCGACTCTCTTGTTTTGACTGAAAGTGAAAAGTGATGATGATTACCTCGATAATTTATTTTAACATAATCTAAATTCTTTTTTTGGGCATTAATATGTTATTCCCACGCATGGTTACCAAACCAGAAAAATTATATCCTCCTGATTAGCACGCATGAACTCTAACATGTCAATGATGACCCAAAAGTGTTGAAGCTATTGCAAGGCATTGTGCACCCGAAGTCTTCCCCCGATTCCCCTCTCTATAAAGATATTTGTGGAGGTTTTCCATTACACCAAAACCAGCAGGTATTAGTAAACGTTACAAACCAGTAACTAGGATCCCTAAGGTGGAAATTACGGATTCTATAGAGGTGCGGTGATTTTTCCAACACCCCCCGTCATACGCAACTCGGGGGAATCGAACCTGGGTCCAAGCTCTGATACCATGTGGAGGTTTGTCATTACATCAAAACCCGCAGGTGTTGGTAAACGTTACAAACAAGTAACTAGGATCCCCAGGGTGGAAATTACAGATTCTATAGAGGTGTGGTGATTTTTCCAACACCCCCCTCAAATGCACCTTGGGGGAATCGAACCTAGGTCCAAGCTTTGATACCATGTAAATGTGCTAGAAAACCTGCACAGATGAATCTAGCTATTAAAGGTTGAACACACAACTTTGAAGAGTAAAAATACTAAAAGAAAATCGAAAGAACAAAAGAATGATTCGTTAGAAAATAAGTTACAATGCTCATGATATAGCATTACTGGGTGAAGGTCCCAAGGTAATGCACCATAGTGGTGATCAATGAGAGGACTCAACACCTACAACAAGTTTCGGAGAGAGCTAGCCAGTTACGGAGTGAAAAGAGGAGAAAATCAAGGAGTAAATCATGTAGAAGAGCTAGCCAGTTGCGGAGTTACAGAAGGAGCAAATCAGGGAGTAAATCATGCAGAAGAACTAGTTAGTTGTGGAGTTAAAGAAGGAGAAAATCAGGGAGTAAATCATGCAGAAGAACTAGCCTGTTACGAAGTTAAAGAAGGAGAAAATTAGGGAGTAAATCATGCAAAATGAATCTTGCATGTAGTCCCATGCTCTAACTAAGTGTCCACATGTAGGGGTGTAGTACCTCCAACACCCCCCCTAAACACCACTATGGGGAAAACTAGAAAATGGGCCTTGGCAACTAAGGCCAAAGGTCACCCAAAATACAGTGCAACTTGTACTAAAACTGAGGAAAGAGGGAAAACCTCATGGGAAAAACCACCCATCAAAATACAATGTAATCAAAAGAAAAGAGGAAGAAAATATAGTTGCTAAGCAATTGTGTCCTTCACTCCAAGACAATTGTGTAGAGAGCGAAACTTCTGCTCAGTGAATGTCTTGGTGAGGATGTTTGCAGTCTGTTCTGTTGAAGGACATAACTGCAAATCAATGACCCGATCATGTACTAAGTCTCTAATGTAGTGCATATGGATCTCTATGTGCTTCATCCGATGCCATTGTACTGGATCCCTGCAAAATTTGATAGTGCTCTGGTTGTCACACCAGATCACAATGGGCTGGTGGAATTGGATGCCCAACTCAGTGAGGAAGTGTTGTAGCCACAAAGCCTGAATGGTGATGTTGACTACTCTTCTGTACTCGGTCTTGGTTGAAGAGAGAGAAATAGCAGCCTGATTCTTGCTTGACCAATAGATAGGGCCACACCCTAGACTGAGTGAATATTCGGAGGTGGACTTGTGATCAATACTAATGCCCAGCTAGTCAGAATCAGTGAAGCCAAGGAGATTCAATGCAGTGCTTGTTGCATAGTGAATCTCGAAGGTGATGGTGCCCAGCACATATCAGAGGATGTGCTTGGAAACATTCCAGTGTAGCTCATGTGGCTCCTGCATGTATCTAGAAACTACCCCTACTGCATATGAGAGATCTGGTCTAGAGTAGGTGAGGTACAATAATCTCCCCATTAGCTGTCGGTAGAGAGTACTGTCAACTAATGGAGTGTCACCTCCATCCTCAAGGCGGACCCCAGACAGAAAAGGAGTCAGTGCTAGCTTGCAGTCAGCCATGTGAAATCTCTCATGGAGATCCCATGCATACTTAGCCTAAGAGAGTTTGATGTCTGTGGCATCTTAGCTGATCTCAAGACTAAGAAAAAAGTGTAATGGACCCATGTCCATCATCAAGAACCTATCATGCAAGGCCCTCTTGACTACAGCAATGGCTGAAGCTGAGCTTCCGGTGATGAGGAGATCATCTACATAGAAAACTAAGATAAGAAGAGAATCATGTGTCATGAGCATGTAAACATTCGGATCAGACTTACATCTCTCAAAGTTTTGTGATAAGAGAAAAGAATCCATCTTCGCATACCAAGCTCTTGGGGCCTCATTAAGGCCATAGAGAGATTTCTTTAGTCTGCAAACCAAAGATGAATCTCGAATGAAACCATGTGGCTGCTCCATGTAGATCTCCTCAGATAGGTCTCCGTGAAGAAAGGCATTCTTCACATATGTCTGATATACTTCCCACCCGTAGGCACCCGTAATGGCAAGTGCAAGGTGTATGGAATCCATATTTCCTACTAGAGCAAAGGTGTCATCATAATCAATGCCATCCACTTGTTGGAAGCCTTTGGCTACTAGCGTAGCTTTCTGTGTGGTGATTTGCCCATCTGCAACACTCTTGGACCTATAGACCCATTTGCATTGGACAAGTTTCCTTCTTGAAGGAAGGGGGACCAGATTCCAGGTCTGGTTCTCGGGGAGGGAGTTATACTCCTCCTCCATGGCAGACTCCCAAGATGGATGCCCAACAGCCTCAGCATAAGACTGTGGATCAGAAGACTGAACCAAATGACAATGCCAGGATGGCGATGGTTCAATGATAGTGGGGGCAAGAGGAGGCTCAATAAACTCTGAGCTAGTCCTCTACAGATCAGAATTATCCCCCACAAGACCATTTCTAGCAGCTGGGTGGTCTTGTGTATGTATGTCACATAAGCTCCCTGTTCTCTGATTTATGACAAGGGAAGTCGATTCACTGCGGGAAGCCCGATCTGTGCTTGGATGTGGATCATCATATGCATGCACTAGATTTGTATCTGAAGACTTTGTCTCTACATCTGCATGCTCTACCTTGGCATCTGCATGCTCTGTATCTGCATCTGAGTGTATTGAGTCATCATCTTGGACATGAGGTAGATAAAAGGTATCTGCATGCGGCAATTGAGGTGCATGCCAGAGAATTCCCTCAAATTTGACACTTTGCTCAGTGATGAGCTTGTCTGTAGAGAAAATCAGGAGTCGGTATCCCTTCACACCATCAGGGTATCCAACAAAGATGCACTCAATGCTCTGTGGATCAAGAGCTTTCCTCCTTTCTGAGGGGATCCTGGCCCATGCTTTGGAGCTGAAAACATGGAAGTGGGTGACCTCTGGTTTAGTGCTGCTCCAAGCCTCAAAGGGGATCTAATCCTTGACAAACCTATGAGGAGATCTGTTTTGGATGTAGTTAGCGCAATTAAGTGCTTCGGCCCATAGCTTATGAGGTAGTGACTTAGCATGCAACATGCAAGAAGCCATCTCTTTGAGAGATCGGTTCTTTCTCTCAACAACTTTGTTCTATTGTGGAGTGTATGGAACTATGTATTGCAACTGCATGGTGGAATGAAAGCAAAGGTTCTAAAGTGCTTTGTTAACATATTCCCCCCCCATTGTCTGTATGGAGGGCTTTGATATTTCTCTCTGACTGTGTCTCAACTAGTGCTTTGAAATCTTCAAAGTGCACAAAAACTTCAAATTTTTCCCTGAGAAGATACACCCAAGTATACTGTGAGAAATCATCAATAAATGTAAGCACATACCTTGCTTTGTTGATGGAAGGATGAGGAAAAGGCCCCATGAGATCACTATGGATCAAATCTAGAGGAGAGGATTTTCTATGAATCTTTCCAGTGTCAAACTTTTCTCTAGGATGTTTGCCAAGGACACGCCCTTCACAAACTCCTTTGGAGAAACTGATATTTGGCAAGCCTTCCAGCATCTCATGCTTGCTTAGCTGCTGCATATACCTATAATTTAGGTGACCAAACCTCTCATGCCAAAGCCTACTACTATCATCAACATGTGTAAGCAATAAGGAGGATTCAAATTCAATAAATTCAGAAAATGTATATAGTCTCGCTCCATTGTTTACCTCACAGGTTGCAATTTTGGAGCTGCTATATAGGTCATATATGTTCACTGCATCTGGAGTGAATTCCACTCTCTTTCCAGTGCCGGAATGAGTGATCTGATAAACTGAAAGTAGCTTTACCAAAAGTTTTGTAACATGAAGCACATCTTCAAAGCTTCCATGTAAAAGTTCCCTCTACCTTTTCCGGTGACCTCAATAGATGAGTCATCTCCCATGAGGATGGGAGGTTGTTTGCGTGCATCCAAAGAGGAATAGACTTCCTTTGCAGCAGCCATATAATGTGATGAACCAGAATCTATAATCCATGTATCAGGGGAAGAATTAATTGCAACTAAAGCATGGAAATTGTTACCTTTCATGTGTGGCAGATCCTTAGTTTTCTTCGTAGCGCCCTGAGGGATGTGGTCCCCAAGGTTGTGCTTCTGAAGGATTTTTTCCATTGGGTCAATTTGTTTCTTCATGCAAGAGGATTCTGGATGGAATCCTCTTTGACAGTAGATGCATTTGTTTCCTTTCTTCCCTTTCTCATTTCTCGAGCCGGAGGAGTCATTGAAGGGCTTGGTGTACCCTTCCTTCTTTGGATGGGAATGCGCTTTTCCCTTGTCTTTTTGCAACTGATTCTTTTGATTTGAAATAGATCTGCGATTTTTATTGTGGCTTCCATCATGCACAACAAGTGCATGCGCTTTTGGAGGTTTGATTTTCGCCATGCTAGTGAGTTTATCTTGCTCAAAAGTAAGGTACTCCATGAACTCTTTGAGAAAAGGCATAGTGTAGGATTTACCTGTTGCGAGCCTTACTAAATGAAATGTAGACACAAAGATGGAGTAATCCGGTCCGAACTTTGACATAATAGAGAGAACTTGGTGACTCTCCTCCTTAGATTTATCAATTCCACAACCCTTGAGTTGTAGTGATAGATCATCATATTTGGTGAAGAAGTCTTGAATTTTGTCATAGTTCCGTGGATCCAATGACAACAACTCCACTTCGAGCAGATGTCCTTTCATCTCATCATGTTTTCTGTAGAGTTCTTTAACCTTTTTCCAAATCTCATTGGGAGTATTGCAGGCAGATAGATGAAACTGCAACTCTGGGCAGATGCACACATGCATATAGATCCGTGGGCCTCATCCATGCGATTGAGGTACTTGGATTTCTCTATGGCTGAAGTGGGTTCCACTTCTGCAGCCATGGTAATCCTATACAACCCTTTTTTACGAAGGTATCGAGCCATTTGGTCCTTCCATTCGTGATAATTGTATGGTGTTAGGATCAATGCTTTGGGAAACTCCATTTTTTTGTTGGTCTTCGATCTCGAAGCTGTAATACCTGCAAAATAAAGCACCGGTGCGCCTTTTATCTATCAACCTGTGGACTCTGATACCATGTGGAGGTTTGCCATTACACCAAAACCTGCAGGTATTGGTAAACGTTACAAATCAATAACTAAGATGCCCAGGATGGAAATTACGGATTCTATAAATGTGCAGTGATTTTTCCAACCATATTTACCCAAACAACCCGCAATCTCGACTACATGCGACAACACT
Source organism: Pinus taeda (assembly GCA_000404065.3). NCBI lineage: Eukaryota > Viridiplantae > Streptophyta > Pinopsida > Pinales > Pinaceae > Pinus > Pinus taeda. The sequence goes on along the minus strand of APFE031451688.1, from coordinate 103,604 downwards.
CATTCGCGACTGCACGTAACAACAACCAAATTTAATTAAATATTGACCAGATAAAAAGAATCACTCGAATTTAATTAAATAATGGCACCATCGAATTTTATTAAATAATGGCGCAGAATCCCACTAATATTTATTTACAATCAACCAATGATTATTGATGGGTTTGATTTCAAAAAAATTTAACAGACCTTAAATTATAATTATTATAAAACATTGGTACAACTTAACACACCAGTGGGCTCCACTTCAAGTCTTTGAGGCGCCACTTTTGCGATGATATCTGGGTTACATGGGTTTTGGAGAGCTTAACTGTGGGATCCTTTAATTTTTTCCGCAGCTACGGGTTAGTGGAACAGGTCTTCAATTTTTTCCAGTCTCAGGTTCAATTGTTTATAGGTATGCTTATTTGAAGCTTTTGTTCACAAAAGGGTTTCACAGCTACAGGAAACTCGAGGAGCCATTAAATTTTTTTCGCAGATACATGTCACTGGAGGAGGCCTTTAAAATTTTTTCGCAGATACGTGTCACTGGAGGAGGCGTTGATTTTTTTCGCAGATCCATTAAATCTTTTTGTAGCTAAAGGTTCAACTGTTTACACATGGTTATTTGAAGCTTTTTATGCTTACTTGGAAGCGTCCTCATTTTGGGTTGTTGTTCCCACAGTGCACAAATCATTCCCATCACACTGTTAGAATTTTAATACGGCTACTACTCTGTGCGAATCATGTTGTCCATTTTCTTTAAAAATATATCACCATCTCCCTGAAGATAAATATCTTCATATTTTCGTTGCCGTGGCTGTTGTGGTTTTCAAATTTGAAATTTGAAAAAAAATGTGATAAAAGAAACTGCTAAAAGCATATATTATTATTCAGATTAACCAAAATTAATTTTTGAATCTTAATCATGGGATTCAACCAGAATTTGTGGAACATACATCAAAATACTATGTGAGAGGCCAACATGCTTTTCTTTTTAGTGGAAGGTTAGCGAGAGAATATAAAATAGATATGATGTTATAGAAATAATATTAATATAGATATTGAGATTTAGGTTGTTATTGACAAAGTTGTTCACTCACAAGATGTAATTTTGAGACACCTTTAGGATACCCTTTACTTGTATGGTGTAGAATTCAAGAGATAGACAACTTAGAGATGCGTAAGTTGTCTTAAACCTTTTGTCCCACTAAGGGTGCATGTAGAACTATATTATTCTTTATATCAACCAAAAATAAATTTGAATAGTATGATAGTCAACCAGAATTTGTGGACCATACCAAAACAGTATGTTGAAATGTTGAAAGCGAGTTGTCATTACAAAGTTGCTCAATGACTATGTAATTTTGAGAGGCCTTTAGGATACCCACTACTTGTATGGTGTAGAACTAGTAATATAGCCAACTTACGAATACATGGGGTTGTCTTCAACCCTTTGTCTCACTAAGGGCACATGTACAACTATAGAAACATTTAATTCTCTAAGATGTTCTGGCATTGAATATAATTTGGCATTTCTATGGAGGATGTGAAGTTGGCTCTATGGTTAGCCAAATATATCAATTCAATTACGTTGAGAGTCTCGGGATTGTGGATACCTCAAGATGTATAGGTGGACTTGAGACCAGCCCCCAAGAAACCACTATGATACTTGATAAGTAATAAGAATATTCATAATACTTAAATAGGGATTCTATCTCTATTTTGTAGCTATGACATATATAAATCAATGGATCAAAAATATTGTTGTTGTTGTGTGTGTATGGAAGTACATAGGAATGAATATTCTCCAAGGTTGGACCGAATGCAGTGCACTTTTTCATTGACATTAGCAGAAGAAATGTTAGTTTTACATAAATAGAGTCTCAAGAGCCATTGTGTCCTATGTCACCTATAACAATGAGTGGGTTGGTTTTCATTAATAAATATTCTCGAGTACATTGTCACCTTCGTAGTTAGGCTATTAAATTCATTTTACCACATTCAATGTATCATTTTGAATTAAATATCTAAGTGAATTATGTGCATATAATGCTATAATTATTCTTCATACACAAGCATAAAGATTAAACTTTAAAAGGAGCACAAAAGGGAAGGGAAAAAATTTCAACACATAATATTTTATTTGACATTCCCTACCATCGCTTCAAGGGCATGCTCATATAATGTTCTTGAATGACCGAGAAATGATAGTTGTTTGGGACTCAAAGGATGATCCAATAGTAGAAAATTTTGGGAGTGCCAAAGCAACTCATATAACCTAAAAGTAACTCAAGAAAAAGTTGTGTTCAATAAACTTAGTAGTCTTAATTGCAAATCCAATAGCTAGTTGAATAGAATTAGGGATGTGTTCCATTGAGACTCTCTACGAGCATGTAGACACAATGATTCATTAGTGTGAAGGTCTTGGAATAAATTTGTAAGCTTGTAAATTATGAAATTTTCTGAAATCTTAATAGAAGTGTCCCAATGGGTTGGAGTATTAAGGCATCCAATAGGGTTCAGTTCTTGTTGTGGTTTCCCTGATCCCAACGAAATGGTTAAAGGAAGGATGAGGTTATTGATGTTAATAGGTGAACAAGGTATGTTTGTATACACCTAAGTGGTTAGGCATGCAGAAGTCACTTTACTAACCCTTAAACTTAGTAATTATTTTAATAGTCAAACTAATTAAATTTTATATGGAGGAGTGAGTTAATTTAATGAAATTTGAAGGTTATTTGCATTAGTGAATTCGGTGAACCTCAATTGTTGATATAAAGTGATTTTAAAATCTACTCTCAGCTGTTAATCACATTGAAGATTATCATTATGTATATGATCAATAACTCAAACTTATAAAAAAAGTGTATGCTAAGGGATAAATCACATCTCAAGCACAAGACATAGTGAGAGTGAGATCTTGATGATTGGGGGAAGAAGGAATTTAATTAAAGTTCACTTATTTCTTTTGTACTTCAAAATCTTTCTCGTGTGCTTTTCACATATATTTATAATCCGAAGTGGATTTATACAAAGAATACCCAATAACAGCAAATGCTTCAAATATAATAATAAGCCATAACATACACAATGTGCACTAAATGTGAGCATGGAGCACAACTTCAAAATAATATGATTAATAAGTTATATAATAACTTTTTAAATAATATGAGAACCTCCCTCAACTCGCTCAATGAATTCATATATCCAAATCACTTCTACCCTTAATAACACCTACATGACCTCTATATATGCTCGTTCACTCATTACACATGTGGTCTTTCATTTGATCAATCACTAGTACATATATTTACCCCATTACATATACATTTAACCACATATATGCTTCACTGGGGACATATTGTGTATTCTTCAGCCCCCAATATATGCCTCTCTTGGGGTCATATAATAATATCTTCTTTAAAAATATTTGTTTGCAAAGTCTTGTAGTAAAGGAATTTACATGTAATGAAACCATGTAATAGGATTTCCTTAAATTCATGTTTTCATGCTGCTATGAATGGTGATCCATCCATTCAAATTCAATTATTTTCAATGTTAATACTTGATCACTAGTTGTTGCATGGTTTTCTTTCCTTTCGTTCCACATGTAATTGTTATGGCTTCTCCAAATTGGTGTAGTAGCTATTTATTCATATTAATTTTTTGTATAATGGTGTTGTCATGTTTTCGATGAATATTGTTGATTATTCCATCTTCTTCGTTGATAATATTGATGTCAATTTTTTTGTCTTCCTTGAAAAATTTCTTGGTAATAAGGGTGTTGATATGGTTTCACCCATGATGGTTTTTTTTTTCATTTTTCACGTCCATGTCATCCATATTCATTTTATAAGCATGACATTGTCTATCCTTTTCACTTGGTATTTAGTACTACGTACCTTTGAAATAATCCCATTATATTTTATTTTCATATTTTCAACTTCATATCAACTTGAATTATTTTCTACCAACCTTACAGAATTTTGTCTTTTTTCTCTTTTTTTGAAGTTAAAATTCAATGCCATTGATCAAATCCTTATGTATTTCCTTAATTTTGGATTTCATTTCTAATTTTATCTCAATGATATTTTGGGTTTCTTCAACTTGTCAATTTCCTGTTCAAGTATTTTTCTAGTATTCCCTTCAATTGTTTTGTTAGTGTCTCTATCCCTATTCTTTGATTAAAACTCGTGTAGATGCGTTTTCACAATTTTAACATCATTTATAAGTTCTTGATTATGCTTACGAAACCTTTTGATTTTACCATTTCTTTTTAATTTTTAGTTCTTCCCATAATGAATCCTTTCCCACTCTCCTTTGTCAATATTTTCTTGCTTCAATTTATGAACCTCCTTAATCAGTGGTTCATTAAAGGCTTGTATCTTGTACATATTAACATATTTACTTTTTGTTTCTTATTTCTTAATTTTGAATTTGTGCATCTCTTCCAGTGTTGTATTTTTTATTCATTTATCAAAGAGGATATTATATAATTCTTCCCATTAGTATTTTCATCAAGACCAACCTCTTCCTTAGAAACCCCATCCCAAAAACAACTTTGTACCAAAAGGAAGTTGAGAATTATACCTCAAATAAAACCTTTCACACATATTCATTGTGAATATGTGAGAAGCAAGTAGATATATTTTTGAAAAATAATTTTATTTTTAGAAAATTAATTGTATTTTGTGAAATACCATGCATGATTGAGACTAAGAGAAATATTAAAAATAGATTCTTTGTTAATAGTGTAATGAAAAGGCATGGTAAAGGCCTTTACCATACATGAGTAGTTGAGTACATTGAGCGATCAAAAGAACACAATGTGTGCAAGTAGTTATGAAAGAGATTTTTCCAAGAAGTGTGTAGTATCATACAATGTACATATAGAGTACTATGCAAATCCATGCAATATGGATATATGGTAGATATATAGTTCTTCCATAGTGTATGTGTGAAATTAATTTTAATTTTTCCACCATTTAATTTTTATCTATTTCATGATTGATGCTATGATCTAGCATTTGTTTTCAACATTAATTAAATTCAATGATCTAGTGGTTCGTTCGATTGAGATCATAAGGACATAATTACCTAGGGCTTGAAATTTTTGCATATTATGAGAGCTTGATATCTGATTGAGATTCTCAATAATTTGAAGTTGTCATTATGTTGTAGGGAAGGAGGACCAACAATAAGAGAATTCTAAATTTTTAATTATTTTCTAATTTAGGAGTTTGTGAAATAGATCTCAGAGAGGGCAGTTTGAGGATAGATTTAATGGTGTCTTCAATTTATTATTATAGGAGGTGAGGGTTTCACTCTTAGTAAAGATTAATGATCTCAGAGATATTGTCAAGAATGTTGCAAATTTGTCCACAGATATAAGACTTGGAAACTAACAACAAAAAGTATGTCAAGGCTAAGCTAATGATATTGAATGCCATGATAGACTATTCGACCCCTCGTGTGTTTGAGAACAATACAAAAATCAAGAAGTTTGATTCCTTGGCTAGTTTTTTCAATCGTAACATAACTATGAAGATAAGATTTTGTAAAAAACTCATATCCATGCAAGTTATTAGGTTAGACACAATCACCAATAACCTTTTGAATATCAACAAATTCTTAATCATTTTCCAATCATTTGTAAGAAGGTTGTAGATTCATATTTATTGAACGTGTTACCCAATGGTTTTTTACCTTCATGGGAACATTTTATAGCTATTTTCCCTTGGGAAAAACTTTATAACTTGAGAGGCTTTGGGATGATAGTTTGTATAAGGAGACTGAGATGGAGTCAAATAAAAACGAGAAGGGTGTTAATAAGAACCTAGCTCTAATTTATTAGTCAAATAAGGGTAGAAGTAAAGGACCCAATCAGGGTAAGGAAAAGAGTGAGGAGACAAGAAAAGACTTGATCAAAATATAATGTTTTGTTTATTGTAAGCACAATCATTATACGTCATGGTGTTTAGAGAAGGGTAAACAAAATTAAAAACAAATGAAGACAGTGGTATTTATAAAAACTCAGATGAATGAGTTTATTAAAAAATTTGAGAAGGATTATCAATGATATCTTGCCTTTATACTAGCATAATTCCAAGGGATATGTGGCATGTGGGAAATGGGGCATCCCAACATATCACATCAACATGAAAATTATTTTCTAGTTTGAAGAACAAAGGCTTAGGAGTACAGGTTGAGGTTGGTGATGGTTCCAAGTATCCAACAAAAAGAGTTGTCACTATTCCCTGCTAGCTCAAATTAGGAAATCACAGCATTCAGATGGAAAGGTCACATCATAGCCATTGTCACACATCTAGATAACACTAAGAAGATTGTGATTGGAACCTTCCACATCCAATACATTTTATGCTTTTGCCTTTTGATCAAGACTGGCCACTCCTTTTCCCTTGATTCTTCTAGGAGCGTTGTTTCCAAAAGTGACATTGCCTCCTTTGTCTTTTTCTTTCAGTGAAAAAAAATTGCTTTTGTCACGAGTCATATTTTTGGAACTATCAAACCTGAAGGTAACTCTTCAAATGTAATTGTATTATTCATTCAGGTTGTTCATTATTATATAGAAGAGGGAGTGATTGTTCAGTTCATCTCCCGTTGACTCTTCATTTTCTCTATTATTTACTTACAGTAATTACAGTTGTTCACCCAATCCCTATAATTAGGTTGCAACATTACCCCCCTTAATTTGAAGGGATGTTGGTGAGTCCAACCATCATTCCGAATCTTTCAAGCGTTTCTCTTCCAAGCACTTTGGTGAAGATGTCTGCAATCTGCTCATTAGTGGAACAATGGTGAAGATGGATTGTTTTGGCCTCAACATGATGTTGAATGAGGTTGTATTTTGTATTGATGTGCTTCATTCGATCATGGAACTTTAGGTTCTTGGCCAACTTTATTGCTGAATTATTTTCAGTCATGAGTGCATTTGATTGTACTTGTTTTACCTGCAAATCTTCCAGAATTTTCCTGAGCCATGCAATTTATTTTATTGCCTCAACTGCTGCCACACATTATGCCTCTATTGTGGAATCTGATGGAACTGATTGTTTGTGTGATCTCCAGGAGATAGCTCCTAATACAAGACTCATAACATAACCCAAAGTAGACAACCCCGTTTCTTTGTATCCTTTGAAGTCTGAATCAAAGTATCCAATCAAGCTGAAGTCACCCACCTATGTATACCTGATTCGAAAGTCTTGAGTTCCCTTCAAATACTTTAGAACTCTTCTTACAGCAGACCAATGTCCCTCACAAGGATTTTTCATAAGCCTGGAGAGGATTCCAATAGCAAATGAAATGTCTAGTCTAGTAGTAGTTAGGTAGCTGAGACTTCCTACAAGCTGTCTATACTTTGTTGCATCCTCAAATTCTTTTCCTTCAATGGATGTAAGATTTAAGTTTTGTTCCATTGGAGTAGTCAGAGGATTGCATTGAGTCATGCCAAACCTGTTCAACATATCTCCAATGTACTTCTTTTGAGAAAGGAATATGGAATTTGGATGTTGATTTACTTCAATACCAAGATAGTAATGAACATAGACCAAATCATTCATTTCAAAACCTTTCCTCAATTCCTTCTTTATGGATGCAATGTAGCTCTCATTGTTCCCTGTGATCAAAAGATCATCTATATATACCACAAGATATACAATTGCTTTTCCAACCTTCTTGACAAACAAAGTTGAATCATCAAGATCATAATGTTTGAAATTGAGTTTCAGAAGATGCTCAGTTAGTTTTTCATACCAGGCTCATGATGCTTGTTTGAGGCCATACAAGGATTTCACAAGTTTGCATACTTTATGTTCATGTCCTTTCATAGAAAATCCTTCAAGTTGGGACATAAAAGCATTCTCTTTTAGATCTCCATTCAATAAAGTAGTTTTTAGATCCATTTTATGGACTTTCCAATTGCTCTGAGCTACTAGGGAAAAGAGTGTCTAGATGGTAGCTTATTTTGGGGGCAAAAAGTTTCCTCATAGTCGACCCCTTCCTTCTGTGCAAAACCTTTTCCACAAGCCTGGCTTTGTGCTTGTCAAGTGAGACATTAGCTTTATACTTTTTCTTGTAGACACACTTGCAACCAATTGGTTTGGTTCCCAATAGAGGATCAACCAGCCTCCAAGTGCCATTCTTTATCAAGACATCATACTCCTTTTTCATTGCTTCTTTGCATTCATCATGAGAAATAACTTCCTTGAAGGAAGTTGGTTCAAAATATGTATAAAAATTCAATTCACAATCATAAGAAACATCGATATCAACAGGTGAATCAGAGTCATCTACATCACCTCCATTTTGCTGTGTTGAATTTCTAGTTCCTATCTTTCCATCCCCATCAGGATGAACACTTTCAAGTGTCCTTTTCAACCACTTTGGGGGACCTTTATGAGATGGTCCAGGCTGCTCCATTGATTGAGTTGGGACTGAATCAAGATTGAGTCTCCCAATTCTGTGAATCACATCACTCAATGTATCATCTGTTGTTAGAGTTTCATGTGAGGGAGAGAGTGCTTCAGAAGAAGATTCCACAGGTTGATCTAGTATAGGAATCCACCCTTCAAGATGTGGAATCTAATTATCAAATTCTTGAAATGATTTTCGATTTGTGAATCTACCCAAGCGATCAAGTTGTCACTCAACAACATTATCATTTTTGGATGATTCAGGAAAGACATCTCTAGATACAACAAACTTTTTATTGACTTCATTATAAAGATGGTATGCTTTGAAGGTGTTTGAATACCCCAAGAATATACACTTACGACTTATTGCACCAATTTTGTTTCTATGTACCTTTGGTATCAAGGCATAACATGTGGAACCAAAGACCCTGAGATGCCTTACTGAAGGAATGTGCCCATACCACATTTCCTAAGGGATATTGTTTCTAATAGCATTAGATGGACATCTATTCTTTATATATACATCACATAGAACTGCATCAACCCCAAACATCAATTTTACATTTTTGAAAAACATCATGGAGCGCAACATATTTAAGATTGTCCTATTCCTTCTTTTAGCTACTCCGTTCTGTTGGGGATTATAAGGCACATTTGTTGGATGTTTGATCCTATGTTAGCAAAGATAGTTTTCAAATTCATTTGAAGTGTAGTCTTTACCATTATCAATTTGAATAGAACCAATATGTTATGCTCTTAACTTGCAAGACGATACCAAAATACCAAATATGCGAAGAAATATACCCAGAACATAGAACAATGAGAAAAAACAACAAGTATTTTATTATTCAAAAAGCAATGTTCACTTGCCTCTTCGAGGGGGCAACCTCCAATAGAGTTGAGCTCAATTACAAAATAAGACATGATGCTCCTTGAGGGGAGTCTCTATTCTTTATATAAGATTCATACATGCAATACCATGGGGCAATACCATAGTTCTCATTAATACCATCTATCTAATCCCATGGCCCATTTGCAACTAACTGTGGTCCCTTCATTAAATGTGGGTTAACCACTTACAATTATTAATATGGGATTTATTGACTCTTTAATTAACTATAACTATGAATCGATCCTATTACATAAATAAGGGGTTAGGGTTGGACCCTAAAATTCCCTCCACCATAAGAATAGCCTTGTCCTCAAGGCTAAAGCTGCAAAAATTGCTAAAGGATAGTGGTTGGTTCCCAAGTTGCATCTTCCAGAGAGGTGTCTTTCCACTTGACAAGGACATCCCTGATCATGCGGCCACGTAGGTGTCGTTCTCATCTATCAAGAACCTTTTCAGGTTGGAGCCAGATTGACCCTTCTTCATCCACTTCAGGTAAACTAGTTTGAGTTTTGCAATGGTTCCCAATCACTTTCTTGAGGCATGAGACATGGAATACTGGATGGATTTCTGCAGTGGGTGGCGAACCTAGCTTGTAGGCGACTTCTCCAATGCCATGAAGTACTTGATACGATCTGTAGAATTTTGGAGATAATTTTTGGCAACCCTTGTCTTTGAGTGATGTTTTCTTATATGGTTACAGCCTCAAAAATACCTTATCCCCTTCTTGAAATTGGTGTTTTGAATGATGTTGATCTACCTGTTGCTTCATGCAGTTTTGGGCTTGATGAATATTCTCTCTAAGGTGAGACAACATGGTTGTGCAATTCTATATGAGTTGATCCACTGCTTGTACCTTCAAGCATCACTTGATATAAGAAGTGGGGGAAGGAGGGAGTTGACCATAAACTACTTCATATGGATTCATTTTGGTGGTGGCATGGTAGGTGGTCTTATACCACCATTCAGCTAGAGGTAACCACTATACCCAGAGATTTTGCTTTTCTGAAGTGAAACACCTAAGGTAGGTCTCCAGAAATTTGTTGGTTGCTTCAGTTTAACCATCAGTTTATGGATGATAGGAAGTATTGAGTTGTAGTTGGGTACCTTGTAGCCTCAAGAATTCCTTCCAAAAGTTATTAGTGAAGATCTGGTCACAATCAGATATAATGGAAGTGGGCATGCCATGCAACTTGAAGATCTAATCCATGAAAGGTTGAGCAACCAAATTTGGTGTAAAAGGGTGGGGTAGGGCGCAAGAATGAGCATACTTAGAAAGTATGTCCACAACCACCATGATGACTGACTTGTTTCTTGACTTCGGAAGACTTGTAATGAAATCCATAGAAACCTCCATCCAGATTGAGGCAGGGATGGGCAATGGCTGTAATGTGCCTGAGGATTTGACTTTTTCCCCTTTGTGGCACTGACAGATGTCGCATTCAGCTACAAAAGTAAGAATGTCCTTTTTCATGCCTGTCCAAAAAAATGATCTTCGAGTGAGAGCATAAGTCTTCTCAAAGCTTGAATTTCCTGTAGTGGGAGATGAGTGCAACTCTGCCAAAATGCATCTCTCAAGGGTGGAAGTTGGCGATATTACGACTCTGTCCTTGTAGCAAAGAATCTCATCCTGCGACGAGTAGCCCACTCTGGAATTTGGATCCGCTTGCAATTGATTAATGAGTTGGGAGAGCCAGGGATGTGAAAACCATTCCTTGCGAGCCTCTTCAATCCATTCTAGAATGGGAAGGGAAATTGCGAGCAAGGTACTTTCCTCCTCAAATTGGTGGGATAACGTATCTACTACAATATTTTCGCACCCTTTCTTGTAAATTATCTCATAATCATATTTGAGTATTTTGACAAGCCATTTATTTTGTTGTGGTGAGGATAGGTGCTGCTCCAAAAAATATTTAAGGCTTTGATGGTCTATGTGGATTTGGAAACATCGCCCCAATAAATATGGTCACCAGGTATCTATTGCATGTAAGATGGCCATCATCTCCTTCTCATAGGTAGATTGTCCCAGATTATTCCCACTTAGTTGTTGGCTCATGAAGGCCAAGGGTCAGCCTTCCTACATTAAGACAACCCCAATAGGCATACCAGAAGCATCACATTCAATCACAAAAGATTTGGTGAAGTCAGGTAGTGCTAAGACTAGAGTGGAACACATGGCATGTTTGAGAGCTGTAAAGGCCTGTTGTGCTTCATCATCCCAGAGGAATGAATTTTTCTTGAGGAGTTGAGTGAGGGGCCTACCAATGCAACCATAATTGCAATAGTAGCCTGTGAGACACAAAAATCCTCTCAAGCTCTTCAAGGTCTTTGGTTGAGCCCAATCCTGCATTTCCTGGATCTTTTTTGGGTCCACCCTGAGACCTTCACGCCCCACAATGTGGGCCAAATACTCAACTTATTCCATGCCAAAAGAGCACTTGGGCATCTTGACAAATAATTGATGCTTTCAGAGCAATTGCAAGAGCAGATCTACATGCTGAAGATGTGTGGTCTAGGTGCAACTATCGATGAGGATGTCATCAAAGAAAACAAGGACAAGTTTTCTGGGACATGGTTTGAGCAGGTGGTTCATAAGGCTTTGAAAAGTGGATGGGGCATTATAAAGACCAAATGGCATGACCAAGAACTCATAATGGCCTTCATGAGTTCGAAAAGCAGTCCTTGGAATGTCTACTTCTTTCATGCAAATTTGGTGATAGCCTAAGCAAAGGTCGAGCTTAGTAAAGAATTGAGCCCCATTTAGTTCATCCAACAAATCATCGACAACTACGATGGGAAATTTATCTTTTATTGTCAACTTATTGAGAGCCCTAAAGTATGGACACATACACCATCCCCCATCCTTCTTGAGCACCATGACCACCAAAAATGAATAAGGACGAATGCTGGGACAAATGACGTCTGCTTCTAAGAGTTCCTTGATTATTTTTTCAATTTAATTATTTTAGGTGAACGGATATCTTAATGGGCACACATTTGGTGGTTTAGCCCTTGGGACCAATGTAATGCTATGGTCATGTTGCCCTCTTGAGGGTGGAAACTCATGAGGCTTGTCAAAGACTGGTAGATGGTTGTTTAAGATTTGATGCATCTCAGGATGAATATGAAGAGAATTGGGTTCAGAGACCTAGATGGAATTAAATTGGGCTATAACTCCATGGTGGCCCTTTTCTAACAATTTTTCTATCCAATGTGAGTTGATGATAGAGGGATCTCTCGCCTAGAGTCCATGGAGGGTATGTGTGTGGTTGTTCTGCTTAAAGCTCATATATAACTCCTAGAAATCCATTGCGATTGGGCCAAGTGTGTGAAGCCATTCAGAACCTAGGACAATGTCATACCCTCCCATGTGTATGGAAAACATGTGCCTCCCATGTGTGGAAAACATGTGGGCCTTTAACTGATAATCCCCCATTTGAAGTTTGACATTTCCACAATGGCCTTCACATTTCATTGTCCCCCCATCAACAATTTGGACCTGGAAGTTAGAAACTACTCAGACAAAACAATGAACTACTTCTGTGACTCTTTGATGGATAAAATTTTGTGTACTGTCACTATCAATCAAGACTACTACTGGGCGATGCTTAATAAAACCTCTAATTTTGAGAGTATGGGGAGAAGAAATCCCTGCCAAAGCATGCAATGAGATAATTAGTTCTTCAGGTACATTGTCCTGCTAGTTCTCCTCTTCTTCCTCCTCTGGTTCCTCATGTGGTGAGGCTTCCTCCAATGAACTATGTTTAGTAGCATCAATTTGAAAGAATTTGGGCTCCTTGCATTTATACCCAAGGGAGTATATCACATTAGTAACACAATCCTTGCTTTCTTCTTTCTACAATTTTTGATGGTGACACCTTTTGAACCTTAAGTGTTTGGGTAGTGCCTAAGCCTGTGTGGGGTGACCCTTGGTGATGAAATTTGGGCAATTAGACTAGGTCACTAACGCATATTCTACTTCATGAGCTATCGTGCAAGCATGCAGCCATGAGCTAGGGTGGTGCAGTCAGACGTGGGCTTGTATGGCTTCTTTGAGACCATTGACAAAACATTCCATGTAGAACTCATTGTGTAGACCTCCAGTATGGAAAGCTAAGGCTTCAAAGGCTGTAATATATTCGTTCACTCTTCATGTCTATCGGAGCTTAGTGAGATGATCCAAAAAATTAGATTCCTGGTCAAAGCGATCTGTAAGAGCTTTTTTGAATGTCTTCCAAGTCAAGGGCCTTCCATATCAACATTGATGCCATTGCCACCATTGCCATCTTTCATTGTCTAAGTACATGATACCCACACTAAGATAAGTCGCATAATCTAGGATGTAATTTAGTGTCAAATATTGCTCCATTTGTGCTATCCATGCGGCTAGATGAGAGCCATCAAATTTATACATGTCCAGCTTGGGTGGTCACGCATGGGATTGTTGGTGGGTTCCAAAGAGGTGAAGAGACTGGCTAGACTCGCCCTCAATGTTTTCATTGTCAATATATGCCTCTGCGCAATCTTCCATTTTTCCCTTTGAGACTGTTTCATTTAAGTTGGTCATCTGTAATATGACATCTTTCAATTGTGATTCAAGGGTGCCGATCCTCTCATTGGCCATAGCTTAAGCTCTAGTTTGTACCATGCACCGATTAGATGTAGTTGAAATTTGGGACCACCTGAAATTTTTGGCAGTAACAACTGAATTCTTATGGGCTAAGTCTCCAATAAGTGTTCTAGGAGGTCTCAGACTCCTTGCTTAGGAATACTGTAGTAGCTGAATCCCAAAAATGTCAACGCTGCCCAAAGTCCTACAAAAATCACACACAGGTATAGGAACCCACACAATTAGTCAGATCTGAATGGTGGATCTAATTGTTGCAATAGCTACAGAGCACAAACTGCTAGATCTAGATGGCGGATCTAATGAATCTGATAGATCTAAATGGTTGATCTGATAAATCTGAATGGTAGAACTGATTGTTGCTGCTGCAAAAAAACCCCACCTGTGAGATCTCATCTGGCAAAGATTTGCATGATCTAGAGATAGAAAAGGGAACTATGATCTCCAGTAGTGTCAGGTCCTACAGATCACAATATACATAAGGGTCTGAGAATAGTACTCAGGCCAATTTTTTAGGGCACTAACCAAGCAGGATCAACTGTACCCTTAGCTGTACAACCTGACTACCATATCGTATGTGCGAGTAATCTCTTAGAGTGTTGTTCTTGGTGTACTATAGCAGAAAGAAGGCTAACGGTTTATCTATGGTGAGGTTTGAAGGGAGCTAGGGGGATTCCGATATAGCTAGAGGGTACTTCGAAGACAGTCCATGCACGGTTCTGTCTAATGCACTACTACTCGAAGGGGTACCCACAAGGGTTACAAGGGAGTCCAACAAGCATGACCACCTCTTATATTTCCTGCATGCATGCCTCTCCAAATCTACAGATTTATGCGCTCAATGATAGATCCCATGGTTTAAAGACACCAAAACACGTCTCTAGCCAAAAAAAAAAATTGCTAAAAATTGGAGATCCCACCGGCACTAGAAGGTGCTCGGATGCCACTTGTTATGCTCTTAGCCTACAAGACGATACCAAAATACAAAATATGCGAAGAAATATACCCAGAACATAGAACAATGACAAATAACAGCAAGTATTCTATTATTCAGAAAACAATGTTCACTTGCCTCTTCGAGGGGGAAACCTCCAATAGAGCTGAGCTCAATTACAAAATAAGACACGATGCTCCTTGAGGGGAGTCTCTATCCTTTATATAGGATTCATACATGCAATACCATGTGGAAGTACCATGGTTCTTATTAATACCAGTTATCTAATACCATGGCCCATTTGTAACTAATCGTGGTCCCTTCATTAAATGCGGGTTAACCACTTATAATTATTAATATGGGCTTTATTGACTCTTTACTTAACTATAAATATGATTCGATCCTATTACATAAATAAGGGTGGTTAGGGTTGGACCCTAACACAATATGAATGCAAGCATCACATTGCTTAAGTTTCCTAGGAATTGTAGGAAAATTAGTAACACCATTTTTCTTCAACAAGTAGAGGTTTTCATAGTTCAAGTGTCCAAACCTAGCATGCCATAATAAACTTTATAGAAATGTACCTTCTTCATAATGAGAATTGTATGAGAAATTTTGTGCACGAGCAGAGGTGCCCTACAGCTTGAGAAGCCTTTCTTCTTCTATCCTCGTCATGACAACTAAGTGATCTGATGCTTTTCTCACCTCAAGATTTCCATCAAACATATGAATGGATTTTCCTTTCTAGCAGATGTGGACCAAGGAAAACGAGTTTCTCCTCAGTTGTGGGAGATATAAATCATGATGCAGAAGAAATTTTGGAAGACCAGGGAATTTAAGCCTAATTGTACCAAGCCCTGATGGATTGAGTTTTGATTTGTCTGCAAAGTATACTGCTCCATCAACATTGTCAGTAAATTCTTCAAAAAATTCTCTTCTAAAAGTCTTCTGGTAAGTTGCTCCTGAATCAAGCCAACAATCATTTTTCCAAGAAGCAAGTGAAGAATTAAATAAGTCTTCATTTACTCCAATATTACAGTGAACCACAAGATAGTGAGCGCATTCAGGTGCTTTACATTTCTCTTTGTCGTTAATTTTACCATTGGGTTGGTTTCTTTCATGCTCAATTCTATCCCAAGGCAACTCGCATGTGGATGCATCATGTGATCCATCTCTTTTGCAGTGTATGTAGTGCAAATATGACTTTTCTCCTTGAGAGTGTCTTCTCCCCCTTCCTTTGAAATTTCTTCCTCTTCCTCTTAGACCACCTCTTCCTCTCAAAGAATCTTAAGCAAGATTCTTCTCCCTATGTGCAAGGCACACAGCCTCTTCAGAAGACTAAGGAGATGCCTTCGTCCCAAAGGCTTTCTCTCTTTTAGCAACTTTTTTCACAAGGAAGTCAAAGATAATATCTTTGAGGTTTCCATTTACTTGAAATGACATAAGATAATTTGAGTAAGTGGGATAAAGTGCCTTGAGAAAAGCTATCAGAGGAATTTCCAGTTCAACATTAGTGACTTTGATATCATGCATAATAGATTTTACATCTGATGCAAGAACAAGAGGATCATCATTTTGTAATTGAAGGGTGAACAATTTAATAAAGAGTTGAACAACTTCAAGTGTAGAGTGTGAGTCATAGAGTTCCCTTAGTTTTTGTAAGGCTTCGAAAGCATTTGGAAATGGTGAAATATGGCGACTCACTTCTTCATTTACTGATGCTGCAATCAATGCATAAGCCTTGTTTTTCTTATTTTCCCAAATGGCAAATTCCTTGTCTAAGGTAGGTTGTTTTGGCTCTTTGTCTGTTTCTCCAACACACACTCCTTTCCGCAGCTCATTATAAATGAGAATGTGTTTGATTTTCTACGACCATTCAGGATAGTTTTCCTTATCGGTGAGAACCACTCCCATAATAGATATCAATGAGTTCATTTTAGAAACAATGCAGGAGGTTGACGAAAATGAGGTGGTAGTCTGTAACTTGACTACTAGTTAAATTTGTAACCAATCAGCTATGCTTAAATCTAGTTTTGTACATGGATTTTCCCTTGAGCATCCCGCTTATTAGACCAATCACTATCAGTCCCTTGTTGACGTCTCCTTTTATCAAGCACTTCTCTAGATGCAATGGTGCTCAACAACTAATCTAGATGATCTCCACCATCAATGTGACCCTTGCAATCGAACAGCTATCACGTAATATCATAATGAAACCAAAAGAAATTAAAACCCCAACTCATAACCTTATCGCGTCTATTTCTAACATTAACCTACGGGCACTTTCGGAAGCGATATGTGTTTGATCACCCATTAAGCGGACGGTCCGATCACTCTGAACCTTAAACTCGTTTTAATAACCACATCACATCCAAAATTTAAATTAAATCACATACATTTTCTGACGTGATCAACGTCAGATATGACCCGTCTAATCGAACGACTATCGTGTCACACACTCACTAACTAGCTTGGCGAAAATCCACCATTGATCAATCCTTCTTGATTCAATGACTATTGCATAATCTCGCATGAAATATTGCACGATGCATAGGAAATAGAGAGCGCCTGATAAAAGTGATTTTCTTGTGATATGTGTTTCCCGCTAAGGATAATCAGGTGAAATTTAGGAATACCACTTCCAGCCTTTAGGGCACGCAAGATACCGCTTACCACTTTTCGAATACTACCCACTTGCTTAATTCATATTTTAATAAAGACGCTTAAGAAAAGGTTTAGCATTTAAAATTAGTATTAATGCTTAACACTAATTCACTGTGATTTATAAATAAAATGTATGAATAGAGAAAAATACCTGATAGAACGCCAATACATAGTCATAAGATAATTTTATTCATCACAGTCATGTTTAACATTATGAAACCAAGAGAGTGAAACTTCAACTATGCTTGTGGACTAGTTGCCTCACATAACCATCTGAACATCTACAACAATTCCCAGAGAGGGGCAACAGTTAACAGAGAGGGGTAGCAGTGGTGAGAGAGGAGTTACAAAGTAGAGAGGGAAGACAAAAATGGCACTGGCTCTGATACCATGTTAGACCAGGAGGTAACTCTCAAATGTAATCGTATTATTCTTTCAAGTTGTTCATTATTATATAAAAGAGGGAGTGACTATTTAGTTCATCTCCTGATGACTCTTCATTTTCTATATTATTTATTTACACTAATTACAATTTTTCACCCAATCCCTATGATTAGGTGTCTACAGGAATAACCACTATCCACATACCATTTGTTCTCTTTATTATCAGCCGATAAGGTGAGTCAACATGGCATGCTATTTTTGGTCTTTGGTTTCTAGCTTCTCTTATCCTTTTGGATATGCTTGTGTCCATCATTTTGATACTTAGACAGGTATTCAAACATGCTTCTACACTCAATGGGCTTGTACCTAAAATTATTACACTTGAAGCATTCGACTTCGCTTAGTAGGGGAGAGAAGACATTATGATTCCTAAGTGAGGAATCATGAGACTTAAGAGTCTATGTGTATTATTTTTGAGATTTTCATCTTTTTCAACTTTGATTCTTCTATAATCAATAGATTTGTGTCCAAAGATATGACACTCATAGCAGTGAAAATAACTCAAATAGGGATTCCTATTGTTAAAAGAATTATGAGATTGAGCAGAAAAATACCTTGGTCAACTGAATAATTGGTTCATTTTCCATTTATGATCTCCTCTTTCTCTGGTTGATCATTTGTCTTCATGAATCTTTCATGATGCTTTTTCCTAAAACTTTATGGTTCTTTAGCTCATGTGGACCTGAATTTCATCTTCTTCTTCCCAATATAAGATTCTTGTGTCTTAAAGTATCCCACTCTAGTTCTGATTCCTGAGGACCTTTGACAATTAAGGATATGATTTAGTCTTCTTGTCCCTTCAACAAATTTCTCATTTAAACCATTTTAGTCTAATCTTCCTGAAAATGAGTTCTTAGGGATATAACCTCTGCTTCAAGACACTGACAATTTAATTCCCATTCTTGAATCATATCTTGAAACACCTCTTCCTTTTTTTTGGCATCCTCTAGCTCAACTTTCAAAGACAAAAAAATCATCTTTGCATACTTTTGAGGTTGTTTCCCATTTTAACTTGAGTGACCCTTGTTTCAGCTACTTGATCTCATCTTCTAGTATCTCATGGTTTCCTTGTTCTCCTTTCAGTAGAATGGCTAGACTATCCTTTCTCTTGATAACTTGTTCAAATTTTTCTTTCTGATAACAGTACTCCTCATTATCATAGTTATACATTTCTTCTTCTGCACACTATGACTGTTCCTTCAGCTTCTTATTTTTCTTCCTTTCTTTCTTCAAATCATGAAGGGAACTATTGAGTTCCCATTCAACTTATAACACTCCTTCCTCTTCTTCCTCTCTAGAGTCCATAATATCCTATTTCTTGGAGTTTGTTTCGAGCGCCATAAGAAGATACTTATATGTCTCATTTTCTAATGAGTCTTCATAGTCTAATTATGATGTTGAGTTATCCTCTTTGGAATAAAATCCCTTATTCTTGTAGGGTCTCTTCTTCTGATATGTTTGACACATATTTCTAAATTTCAGGTCTTCTTCTCTTTCAACCTTTTCTTTATAAGGGAATTTGGAAGATAAATGTCCAACTCTTCCATAGCCAAAACACTTAAATGGAAACTTCCCTTTATATTTTCCTGAGCCACGCTTCTTTTTTTTGGGTGCTGAGCCACCTCCTGATCAGATTCATTGTTAGAGAAGTCTTGATGAACTTTGTGCTCCTTTCCATTACTAGATACTATGAATGTCTCTTCCTTCAATTTAGATTTCTCCACTCCTACTCTCATCTCCTAGGTTGTGAGAGTACCATGTAGCTCATCCATCTTGAGATCTTAGAAATTTCCTCATTAATTGATATTTTGGCATTAAATATAATGGGTATAGATCTCAATACTTTCTATATCATCTCTTCCTTGAATTCTTCCATAGGTCCTCTAATCATATTAACCACTTTATCAACTTTGATAAAGTATTCTGCTACGCTTTCATTATTTATCTTCAAGCCCTCAAACCTCATTATGAAACTATGAAGTTTTTCTTGCTTGAATTTGTCATCTCCTTCATGACACTGGTTAAGAGTTTCCAATATTTCATAAGAAAACTTACAATGTATAACTTTCACAAGTTCTGATTGACTAAGACCAACAAGAATGGCATGCTAAGATTTACCATTTCTTAGTTACAATTTCTTCCCTTCTATATCAGTGGGGGTAATATCAAGGACATTGTAGCTTACTAGTACCGATGTAAAAACATCTACCCCTAGGGACATAAGATATGCCTCCATTCTTACCTTCAAAAAATCATAGTTGGCCCCATCAAAGACTGATGCCCTGCTTCAATAAACTTCTTGACTCTTTCCTATTCATAATTCCTTATGGATCTACCTTCCAATGTTTAAATTGTTTCTAAAGGAACTTGGCTCTGATACCAATTGTTGGAATAAGGAATTGCTGAGAGTGAGGATGGGCCAATAATTCAAGAAAATGGTAATTTTCCTCTCTTACTATACTTATAGTTCCTTCTTATATAGTTTCACTTGTGAGAGAATTAATTCATGAAATAGTGAATCAATGAAGTTTTATACATACATAGTCAAGTAACAATCTCATGAGAAACACACCTTTGACACAGTGTTTTCATCTGGAAAGATAGAGGGAAAAACCCACCAATTTTTGGACCATGTTTTGCTTATTCAATGTGTTGACACCTAATTATCAGTATTGGGTGAATAACTGAAATTTATGTAAATAAATAATAGAGAATATGAATAGTCACTGGGAGATGAAATGAACAGTATTTCCATAATGTATATAATAAACACCAACCTAAATGAAATCAACGAATTGTTTTGAGGAGTTACTGCGTGGTCTGACATGGTATCAGAGCAAGAGCAATTTTTGGCTTCCCTCTACTTTGTAGCTCCATATTCTAGCTACGTTACGCCTTGCATACAAAGCGTTGCTCCTCTGCTCTTCTCTCACAGTCTTTCATTCATATTCACTTGCATAGAATACGTTGCTCTGCTCTAATATATAATCTGCTGGTATCCTACCCATTTCCCATATAATCTACAGGTACCTTGCTCATTTCCCATATAATCTGCTGGTACATTGCTGATGGTGTCAGTTTCCTGAAGCCTGCTCCATGTTAGTATACATTTTGTTCTTGCAGTGAATAGTTCACCCTCCAAACCGTTTGGTATAGTCTATCCTCCAAACAAATTTGTTGGGTGAATATCGTTGGACGAGCACAATTATAGTGTCTTTCGATTCCAAGAACTCACCTTTGGTATTAAGTCTATTCATAGAGTCGTCCTCCAATGTGGTGATAGGAATGATTGTAGTGTGGTGCTTGAAACGATTGATAAATCGCCAAAGGTGCTAGAGAAATTACTTCTAAATATGATCCTCTTTGCCTGGTTTCCATTCTCAGTGGCCACGAGCAGCCTGGACCATATTTGTGTTAAACATGGTGGCCTTACATTGCCCTCACTCCACTACGTTGCAACTGACACCAATCTACAGTACGTGAGCTCTGAGAGCATTGTCGCTGGTCTGGTGGACATTGTTAGGGGCTTGGGTTTGTTCTTGGACCCTGACTACCTGTTCTTGGACCATGACTATTGTTCTTTCCCTGATACCTCTGACCAAAAAATGCTCAAATGTGTATTAATCATGCCACTATATGTATTTGCCCAGATTTCTCATATATGTGTGCAATGAAGAGCGTGATAATAGAGTGTGATCATCACACTTAACTATAATTGCATGCGGTAAAGAGCGTGATAATATATTGGCTGAGATGGTGTTGGTGGCAATGGCAACAGTGGTGGAGGCAACTATATCAGTGTGATGTGAAGGTGTAAATTGTATCAAAGCGTAAAACATAGGATTTGAGCTTTCATGCTTCTGACCACTCACTTTTGAGAAAAGTATCCATCCATTCTTTTTGACAAATTCTGATTTACATCAGAATTCAAGTTATAAAAGGTGTTCTTTAGCTTTTAAGTAGTTGATATTCTATATAGAATACAATTTTACTCTTTATATATTAAATAAAATTCTTACCTAATCAAGAAGGAATAATAAGGTTGTATTTTTCTGAAGCACATTTTTGCCAGGAGAAGTTTTCTTTACAGTACATAGTTTTTTTATAGTATACAGATTTTACAATGCATTCAACCACATCCATTGTGGGAATAGTTCTCACTGGCAAGGAGAACTATCCTGAGTGTTCCCGAATGATAAAAAACACCCTCATTTTCAATGTGTTGTGGAAATGAGTGTGTATTGGAGAGAGAGACATAGAGCTAGAATACCCTATCTTAGACAAAGAGCTTGCCATTTGGGAAAATAAGAACAACAAAGCCTATGCATTAATTGTAGCATCTATAAGTGAAGAGGTGAGTCGCCATATTTCGCCATTTTCGACTGCCTTCAAAGCCTTACAAAAGCTCAAAGAACCTCTTGCTCTTGCATCCAAAGTAAAATCTATAATGCATGATATCAAAGCCACTGAGGTTGAATTGGATATTCCTCTTATCACTTTTCTCAAGGAATTTTATCCTACTTACTCCTATTATCTCGAGTCATTGCAAGCAAATGGAAATCTCAAAGATATTACCTATGACTCTCTTGTGAAAAAAATTGTTGAAAGAGAAATATTTTGGAAAGAAGACAACCCCTGAATCATCTGAAGAGCCTGTGTGACTTACTCACAAAGAAAAGAATCTAGCCCAAGATTCTTCCAGATGAAGAAGTGGTCAAAGAGGAAGGGGAAGATATTTCATAGGCGGGGGGGTAGAAAATATCAAGGAGAAAAGTCATATTTGCACTACATATGTTGCAAAAGAAATGGATCACATGATGCCTCCACATGAAAGTTACCTTGGGACAAAATTGAGCAGGAAAGAAACCAATAGAAAGGTAAAAATAATGACACAGATAAAGGTAAAGCACCTGAATCCACTCATTATGTTGTGGCACAATGTAATATCAGAGTAAATGAAGATTTATTTAATGCTTCACTTGGTTCTTGGAAAAATGACTGGTAGGTTGATTCGGGAGCAACTTGCCACATGAAACATAGAAAAGATTTTCTTGAAGAATTTACTGACAATGTTGATGAAGCAGTATACTTTGCAAACCAATCAAAAATCAGGCCATCAAGGCTTGGCACAATCAGGCTCAAATTGCTTGGTCTTCCAGACTTTCTTCTACATCATGTTCTATATCTCCCACAATTGAAGAGAAACTTGTTGTCCTTGGTCCACATCCACCAGCAAGGTCACTCCATTCATATGTTTTATGGCAAGCTTGAGGTGAGAAAAGAATATGACCACTCACTTGTCATGAGAGGAATAGAAGAAGAAAGTATTCTCAAGCTGCAGTGTACCTCTGCTCGTGCACATTGTTTCTCATACAACTCTCATTATGAAGAAGGTACACTTACATCAAGTTTATTATGGCATGCTAGATTTGGACATTTGAACTATGACAACCTTCTCTTGTTGAAGAAAAATGGTTTTTCTGGTTTGCCTACAATTCCTAGGAAGCTTAAGCAATGTGATGCTTGTATTCTAGGAAAGCATAACAAACAAACTTTTCATGATTCACATTCAAGATCACATAGAAAACTTGAACTCTTTCATTCAGATTTATGTGGTCCAATTCCTATTCCTTCTACAAATGGAAACAAATATATGATGACATTTATTGATGACTACACTAGAATGTGTTGGGTTTATTTATTGAAGAATAAATCTGATACTTTTCAAACATTCAATAACTTTCATAAATGGATTGAAAATTATGCACAACCTCATATTGGGTTTATTCGTACTGATAATGGAAAAGAATACACTTCAAATGAATTTGAAAACTATCTTCGCCAACATTGTATCAAACATCAAACAATTGTGCCTGATGTTTTTCAAAAATGTAAAGTTGATGTTTTGGGTTGATTCAGTTCTATGTGTTGTATATATAAAGTATAGATGTCCATCTAATGTTTTGGACTGATGCAGTTCTATGTGCTATATATATAAAGAATAGATGTCCATCTAATACTATTAGAAACAAGACTCCATATGAAATGTGGTATGGGTACATTCCTTCTGTAAAGCATCTCAGGGTCTTTAGTTCCACCTGTTATGCCTTGATACGAAAGGTACATAGAAACAAACTTGGTGCAAGAAGTTGTAAGTGTATCTTCCTTAGGTATTCAAACACCTACAAAGCATAACGTCTCTATGATGAAGTCAATAAAAACTTTGTTGTATCTAGAGATGTAATCTTTCTTGAAACATCCAAAACTGGCATTGTTGTTGAGTGGCAACTTGATCGCTTGGATAGATTCACAAATACAAAATCATTTCAAGAATTTGAATCAGATTCCACATCGTGAAGGGGGGATTCCTATACTAGATCAACATGTGGAATCTTCTTTTCAAGAACTCTCTCCCCCGCATGAAACTCCAACAACGGATGATACTTTAAGTGATGTGATTGATATAATTAGGAGACTCAATCTTGATTCAGCCCCAACTCAATCAATGGAATAGCCTTGACCATCTGAGAAAGGTCCCCCAAGGTGGATGAAAAAGACACTTGAAAGTGTTCATCCTGATGAGGTTGGAAAGACAGGGACTAGAAATTCAAACTGGAAAAATGGAGGTGATCTAGATGACTCTAATTCACCTGTTTAGATGGATGTTTCTTATGATTATGAATTGAATTTGTCTACAGATTTCGAACCAACTTCTTTTAAAGAAGCTGCTTCTCATGATGAATGGAAAAAAGTGATGAAAAAGGAGCATGATACCCTAATAAAGAATGGCACTTGGAAGCTGGTTGATCCTCCATTAGGAAACAAACCAATTAGCTGCAAGTGTGTCTACAAGAAGAAGTATAAAGCAAATGGCTCACTGACAAGAAAAAAGTCAAGCTTGTGGCAAAAGGTTTTGCACAGAAGGAAGGGGTCAATTATGAGGATACTTTTTCCCCCACAGCAAAATGGGCTACGATATGGACACTCTTTGCCCTAGCAACTTAGAACAGTTGGAAAGTCCATCAAATGGATGTAAAAACTGCTTTCTTGAATGGAGATATAAAAGAGAATGTTTTTATGTCCCATCCTAAAGGATTTGTTGTAAAAGGACACC
Source organism: Pinus taeda (assembly GCA_000404065.3). Taxonomy (NCBI): domain Eukaryota; kingdom Viridiplantae; phylum Streptophyta; class Pinopsida; order Pinales; family Pinaceae; genus Pinus; species Pinus taeda. The sequence goes on along the minus strand of APFE031451688.1, from coordinate 78,516 downwards.
AACATAAAGTATGCAAACTTGTGAAATCCTTGTATGGTCTAAACAAGCACCACGATCCTAGTATGAAAAATTAACTGAGCATTTTCTGAAACTCAATTTCAAACATTATGATCTTAATGATGCAACTTTATTTGTCAAGAAGGTTGGAAAAATAGTTGTATATCTTGTGGTATATGTAGATGATCTTTTGACAACAGGGAAAAATGAAAGCTACATTGCATCCATAAAGAAGGAACTGGGGAAAGGTTTTGAAATGACTAATTTGGGCTATGTTCTTTACTATCTTGGTATTGAAGTAACTCAACATCTGCAGTCCATATTTCTTTCTCAAAAGAAGTACATTGGAGATCTGTTGAATAGGGTTAACATGTCAGAATGCAATCCTCTTACTACTCCAATGGAACAAAATTGAAAGCTCACATCCATTGAAGGAAAATAATTTAAGGATTCAACAAAGTATAGATAGCTTGTAGGAAGTCTCAACTACCTAACTACTACCAGACCAGAAATTTCGTTTGTTATTGGAATCCTCTCTAGGTTTATGCAGAAGCCTTGTGAGGGACATTGGTTTGCTTCAAAAAGAGTTCTAAGGTACTTGAAGGGAACTCAAGACTTTGAAATCAAGTATACACAGGTGGACGACTTCAGCTTGATTGGATACTCTGATTTAGACTTCGATGGAGACAAAGAAATTGGGGTATCTAATTTAGGATATGCTATGGGTCTTGGATCATGAGTTGTCTCCTAGATATCATGCAAATAATAAGTTCTAACAGATTCCACAATAGAAGCAGAAAATGTGGCAGCAGTTGAGGCAACAAAAGAAATTGTGTGGCTCAGGAAAAGTCTTGAAGATTTGCGGGTAAAACAAGTACAGTCAACTCCAATCATGATTGACAATACATCTGCGATAAACTTGGCCAAGAAACCAAAGTTCCATGATCAAACGAAGCACATCAATACTAAATATCATCTAATTTGACATCATGTTGAGGCCAAAACAATCCATCTCCACAATTGTTCCATGAACGAGTAAATTACAGACATCTTCACCAAAGTGCTTGGAAGAGAAAAGCTTGAAAGATTTAGAATGATGCTTGGACTCACCAACATCCCTTCATATTAAGGGGGGAATTTTGACACCTAATCATCAGGATTGGGTGCTGAAGTTGATGTAAATAGATAATAGAGAATATGAATAATCACCGGGAGATGAAATGAATAGTCTCTCCCTCATGTATATAATAAACACCAATCTAAATGAAATCAACGAATTGTTTTGAGGGGTTACTGCCTAGTTTGAAACAATGTTATAAATTTCAATTTTGTTATTTATTATGGCTCTTACTAGTGAGGTTTCTAGTGGAGCAATGTTTAAACATTATAACTACAATATACGATATAAAGGTGAGGACATTATTTGTCATAGATGCAAGCGTAGTGGTATTTTTCTATTGGGTACCTTCCCAATGCTTGTTTCGTTATTGCCATAAATTTTCATCATATACTAGGAACATGGGAAATTTTAGGGGCTCATTGAAGGCTATAAGGCCCACATCTTCTTTTTTTTGGTTCACTATGGCTCTTACCAGAGAGATCTAGTGGACCAATGTTTAAATATTAAGTACATAATAAAGGTGAGAAGATTATCTGTAACAAATGGAAGTGTAATGGTATGTTGTTATTGGCTACTTTCCTTTCGACTTGTTTGGCTCTCGCAATAAAAGTTCATCATACATAAGAATTTAGGAAAAGTATCTCCATGTTTATAATTTGGCTTCAAAATAATTCATTTGGACAACTTAGCTACTGTTGATTTGTATGCTTCTGTTGGTAGAAAACATGTAAAGCTATCTTTTTTTCAATTAACTATTTCGAAATAAGAGGGTGGGTTCATTTATTCAGTTTGTTCAAAGCAAATTTTGTTTTAGATAACTACTTCAGAATTGGAGTATGGGATCCTTTATTAAACTTTTTGAGGCGTCCTCATAATATTTGCATGTTAGGCAGTTCTCATGGAATCCGCAGTTGGACACTTCAGAATTTGTGTAGTGTGCTATTAGATTGTTGGTTGGAGCTTATAGCATTTGCTACCACGATTTTATAGCTGTACAAGCTTTCAAAAATTATGCAATTGTCTTTTAACATAATTCAAAAATTTCAAGTTGACTTTGATTTTTAAGTTCATCATATGCTATCTTCTATTTTTGAACTTCACAGGATCATGTAGAATCATGTTTTCCTACATTAGGCTCGCATCTCCATATTAGTCTGGCATATTTTGAACTTGGTGCTCTACTATGTATACCATGGTATTCTGAATAACTTAAAATATGAATGTATTACTTTAGAGTATCTATTACTAGTAATTATGTTCTAATTTTGATTGTTGATCTCTAGAGAGGTTAGATATAATTTAGAGAATCAATCACTTTGAGGATTAGGGATAGGGATTTAGCTCAATGAGAAGTTATAAAAGCATTTTTAAGGAGACTGCAATGACACACTATACAATAAAACATGACATTGAGAGAAGCATCATAGGGGTGAGTGGACAAGGCCTTCCATTCTAGTGTGTTAGCTAGAGGAAGGTGGAAAAGTGTAGCATAGGAGATCCATATCAAAAAAGAAGATGAAGAACAAATCTAGGGTTTGATGAGGTGGATGAAATATAGGATATGTTGTAGTTGTAAATTTTTGAGTTTGTTAGTTATCTCAAGAGGAGAGCCCAAGTAAGTTTTGATTTAATGAATAGTTGATTTTATTCCTGCGATTGAGATTGTTTGTAATTTTTCTTCTATTGAATAATTATGTTAAGAACTTAGTTGTGCATTTATGTTAATAAATTGTTTTGTGCTAGGTTCATGAAATTAGTAGTCCTAGTGTTGTAGCTAGATTCTTGGGCATGGGGACCATGGTGGTGGATGGGTGGCATCTCAACATGTTTTTCATCATCCATTGTTTTCCAAAACCATATTTTAATTAATATTTTCAACAACTTATTTTATACCAAAAAAATTACATTCACTCAATAAATTATTTTTCTCATTGAATAAAATAACACCATATTTAAATTAAACAATTTTCAATAGATATTTAAATAGAAAATCACTCACGAAACATAATAGGAATTAAACCTCAAAATTCTCCTCAATTTTTTTAATTACTTAGGAAAATTAGTGTTCCCTTAATAGGGAAGATTACCCTCATATAATACACACAAAAAATATAGTTAAATATAACTTTGATTTTCCACCCCGAAATTTTAGTCTCAAGAATCTAGCCCACTAGAAATTCTTAGGCTTGGGAAATATCTTTTTCTCCACCTTCAAATAGGCCTTGTCTTCCTTACAATTTATGACCCCTTTCACACTTGAGGAAATTATCATTTTACCCTTATGCAAACATAGTTAAAAATTTCAACTTCATTCACAAGTATCATGCTTTAAAATTCTCACTCTCTCCACTAACTTAGCTCCTTCTAACTCCCTTGAGACAATTATTATCCTAAACATTTGATGTATCTTCCACCTATGCCTTAGACATATTTTATAATTTCTCATTGAGATATATCTTTAACCCTATATCCCAAAAATTTTCTTCGGATTAAATCCTAATCCACTTAGACTAGACTCACTAAAGTAAATTAATTTACTTTTCATTAAAAAACCTTGGTGCAATAGCCAATGTTAATTATATAATCAATCAATATATTTTTCCTAAGTTAGGAAAGAATCATTAAATCACTTAATAAATTAAGTACCTAGAGATACTTTTGAACCTCATCTGCATGCTTCACACCTAGTCTTTGTAGAAAACTAGCTATGAACAACAACATCCATAAGGTAATTTTCTAATTATTCTAAAACCAATACACCATCCCACAAATTATCATCCTCTCTATTGGCATTATCCAATTTCTCTAAAGCCAATACTCCATCCTCCAAATTATCCTCTAGATTATACTCCATCCTCCAAATTATCCTCTAGATTATACTCCATCCTCCAAATTATCCCATCAATCTTAAAAGGTGGAAAGCTATGAAGTCCACTAAATTTTGAATTGGATATGAAATTCTACTTTGTCGATGTGAATTTTGATGTGGTTGGAACTATTCTCAAACATCTTCAAATAATTAATGGTAATGTTAAAAATGTAAATAAAAAATAAAAATGAAAGATAAATATTTAAAATTTAACATTACTATTAGGGAGCACCCATGGATCCCTTAGGGAGAATCCATGGAGTTCCTTGGGAGCAAGCGTTTATGCTCTAGGAGTATAATATGAAGTGACCTGTTGTTAAATGGGTATAAATAATTTCAAATTCATCTAGAATGTGACTTGGGTTGGGTGGTGGGGTGTTGGGATGGGGGTTGTATTGTTAGCATTTCCTTGTCTCTCAATAATAAATTAATAGGAACACATGATTCCTAAACTTTGATACAACTCCAATTGTCACAACGTATAAGTATAAATTCGAATTACATATGAACACTAAATCGTTATGCCATAAGCAGCCAATAAAGGCCCTGTTGTAGTCTAGCATATTGTGGTAATATTTAATCTTCTGGAAGGGAAGGAAGGCTTACCCAAGGTGTACCAAGACATATTTGTGATTTTTAGGGTTTATATGGTAAAACAATAACTTACATCAATTAAAACATTCATTACAAACATTAGCATTCACAGATCAGTTAAATAACCTTTCACAAGAAAGAAAAAATACACATTACACAAAGCTTAACAGAGAATCTCAAAAATTTTAATGTTGGCATATACACATAGACACATCCATTCATAAATCATAAAACAAAACAATGTTCCATATAATATATCCTTTTATTATATCATATGGGAGAAAATACTCATAATATATATCCAACATTTGGGTCTAGAATAAATAAGCCATTACAATGGATCTCAATTGATGATCACAATCAACCACAACTGAATGAAAATATATTAGTTTAAAATTTTCACAATAACATATTTTTTGAAATATTTCATATCATCAAAATATTTAGGAGATTAAGGAAATAGACACTCCATGTGGATGTTAGGGTTTTTGAAGTCATAAAATCAACATCAAACAAGTTAGTTTAGAATTTTTGGTATAGCTTATTTTCTCTAGAACTTTTAGATACATATGGAGATATATTGGGATAACTAAGGTAAAAAAAAAATTACTTTGTTTCATTATGTAAGAGATATGCCTTAGAGAATTTAAGTTTTTTGAATGATCTCACAATTGATTTCTAACAGTTCAGCTTGGAATTCTTTTTATACCTTCTTTTTTAGAAGCTAGAATGTGAAATTTTCAAAGATATGAGAAGAAATATAGAAGTCCCTTCAATAAAAAATTATGAATCATATTTAAAAATTTCGATATACGGTATGTTCTACAAGTTTGTTCTTGTGAAGATGCCAAAAAAACAATTTTGGGAAAACAAATTTTGGTGGAGGTGGAATAAATGAGTGGACCTAGTGAAGGTAGAAGAAATTAGTAGACCTGGTGAAGGTAGAAGTAGAAGAAGACTGAGTTAAGTAGGTTGGTTCCTATGAATATTTTTAGCAGTGGGATTTTGTATCTTAGTTAGGTTTCTATATATCGATATTTGTAGTGATGGGGATTGATGCCTCTAGTAGGACAGTTTCTACAAATATTTACAACATTAGGGATTGATGTCTCTATTAGGTTGGTTCTTGAAAATATTTTGAGAATACTTTTGGTTCCTACAAAGGATTATGAAAATAAAATTTGTTGTTTTCTCCTGAAAATGCTTCTACATAAATCTTGTATTCCATGTTCTTCAAATGATAGATATCATATATGTGATTATTTTATTATGGTTCATAAATGTTCGAATAAGTAAAATTGTCTCATATTGATTCACCCACACTTTGAGTTGGCTCCTTTAAAAATAGTCTAACTTTTGGAAGGTAGATTGCGAGCTCATCCATAGCTAGTGAAGAAGGTTTCTCCCAAAAAAGAACCCCATCTTTTGTTGAAAAAACTATGCATTATGGAGGATAATATGAAAAATTAGTTAAGGACTCTTGTGTTCAATATTTCAGAATTATTTGTGATTTGTTATACAATCCCTTAAACCCCTCCAATAGATATAATTGGAAGAAGACTATTGAAAATAATGTAAAAGCCATGAATGTTACCTCATTTGGTCTATCTGAATCATTATTTGTAAGGTGATGCATTGTGAATTTGAAAGATAAATCTAGGAAAAACTTTAAAATTTTTATGAAGGCAACAACAATGCGAAGAAGGTGAAGCTCCAAGCTCATAGAATATAGTTGAATAGTTTGAAAATGAAAGAAAAAGAAAATTTTGTAGCATGTTTACTCTATGTGGATGAAATTTTCAACATTGTCAGTGCACTTTTTGAGAATGTAGAAGATTGTGAAAAAAGTGTTAAGGTCATGCCCCTTAATATTTTATTACATGTTCTCCACCTTTAATGAAATGAAGGATATAAAGAAACTAACAATGGATGAGTTGTATGGGATTCCATTTGCATATGAAACCAAGAAAGAAAAACAAAATACATCATAAAAGTAAGCATTTTTCAAAACATAAAATAAGAAAAAATGACACAAGTCCTATGACTGTTCTACCTTTTAAGAAAGTAGAAGAACTGATGATTATGAAATAGGTGCTAATGTCATGACCCTAAAGATTTGATTACATGTTCTCCACCATTAATGAAATGAAGGATCTAGAGAAACTAACAATGGATGAGTTGTATGGGGTTCTCTTTGATATGAAATGAGGAAAGAAAAACAAATTACATCATAAAAGTAAGCATTTTTCAAAGCATAAAACAAGAAAAAGGGACAAATCCTGTGAATGTTCTTGCCATGAATCATATAAACAAGAAGCACAAATTGTGAAAAAGATAAAAGGAGGATCTAACAAATACAAAGGTAAGCCATTGCTCAATGTTTTAATTATGGTTTTTGCACATCATTTTGTCACATCCAAGAAAATCAACCTAAACGTGGAGATATCATCATCCATTTACACTCTACAATCAACCCCTACAAATCTAAATCATTCACTTTCCAAAATTTACAAAATCTTGGGTTACATTGGCTAAAAACCATAATTTCATGGATCATTGCACCTAATTTTAAGACAAATTGTGATGACACAGGTTGCACAAATAGAAACCATGCTGGGAAGCACATGATTCTTTCTAAAAACGTGGAATGATAAATGGAAATGAGTACAAAGTAAAAATATAAAATTTGAAGTTTCTCTCTCTAGAAACTTCGGAACTGGTTTTAACCATTTACTATTTCATCATATATCAAACTCCTAATATTGAGTTCTTATCTCTTATATCGTAGAACTTACCTCACCCTTATGTGGATCTAATCCCTAGAATGGTAAATCCAAAGCCATCTCATTTTCACTATAAATTCATTGCCTCCCATAAACTATGGGTTGGCTTTTGGAGACTCCAAATTATCCCTGATACTGCTCATTTGTGCCTAGAGGTCCATAATCCATCCATGTGATTGAGGTGTGATTGAAGGCTTACCATTGTTTAGAATGAAGGACAAGATAGCTAGGAGAAATTCACAATGTGAAGGCCTACAAGGGTTGTAGTAATTTCTTACTTCTATTAATACAAAAGTGCATTGTTTCTCCTATACTAATCTCTTATTTATGCATATGTAGAGCATGAATCAATTGCTTCGCGTTTATAGTTGTTTGTATATGTGATTTGTATGTTTTGGTTCTCGCTTATTTTGAATTATTTGCAAGTTCCACTTATATAAATTAGAGTTGGAGCTGGAGCTAACAAGCCAAGAGAAGGAGTAAGCATGTATTGGATTCCAAGTAGGTTTTATTGCCATATTTAAAACATGCTTAAGGAAAGCATTGTATTTTTGTCTTTGTTGTTTCTACATTAAGGCACTAAGTCTAGGGAGATTAATTTTTTGCACAAAAGGAACTTATCTATAAAACAACTCGGTGACTCTGTTAGGGAACATGATGTTATTTAGTAGTTTTCTTTGCCTAGCATTTTAGGACATCTAAACTTGACTCTATTTGTCTTGTTCAAACTGTCATTAGACCTAGGGAAACCTGATTTCGATCTTAGTTAGGGTTTGATTTGCATCTTTTGAGAAAAATTAGCGCCATCACACTTTTTATTCTGAGGTACAACATCCTAGTGCATTTGTCCAATTCTGTAAGTGCGATGTATCACACTGGTTTCCATACACTACCTGAGATGATCCTGTAAGTGCAAAAAAAATTCATTTCCCCTGCCTTTCTTTGAATTATGTTTTGTTTTCTTACTAGGTCTATGGTATTTCCAAGGTCTCTATAAAGTCAACAACGTGTTGGAAATTGAGTGTGATTTCCTTATTTACGAGGGTTTTCTTCTTTTTTTTTCTTCTTGTCAATTAGGGTTTTTAATTATTGGTCTTGGTTATTAATTTGTTGAAAGAAATTTTCATATTACAATAGTATTATGTTTGAATTATTTTTTATTCAATAACCTTAACATACATTCATTTTCCTTTGCTTTGAAAATTGAATGAAAAGAAAAGTTTCATTTTCTCATGCATTAGGGCATTGAATTTTTTAATTAGAATAGTAGATTTGGAGATCTTGTTTGGAAGTTTATTTTTTCTACATCATTATTTGAAAATCCTTCCCTTCTTTAGTTAGATCTTCATTGAATGAAAAGGGTTTCTTCTCATGCTAGTTTCACTTTAGGAGTTCAAGTGAATTAATTTTGATCCTTAAAATTGAAACATTAATCAAGATCAACATTAAAATTTATCAAATAGTCTAAGGGCCATTTGCAACATTAAAGACACATTTATTGTTCTAGGCTAGAAGACGTGTTCCAACGTCTCAAAATGTAGGAACACTGTTTACTTGTTAGTGTTACATCCAAGGGATGGTTGGTTTTCCATGTACTACGAGTATATAAAAATGCCCCCATCGTATGGTTACATACTATACAACACTACTATAGATTACACTTCAAGTACCTTAGGGTATATTTTGGAAGTCCACACTAGGTTGCAAACCTACCATAGGTAACTAAGTCGGATGCCTTTGTAACTGTCATATACTTAACTCAACATTCAGGGAGATTTTTCTGCATGTACTTAACTATATATAGCAATTCACAGTGAATTAGTAATCCTTATGTGTGTAGTTACCCCTCTTTATTTTTAATTTTTTTTCACTATTGAAAATTAATTAATTAATAGTGGAGCAACACCCTCATGGTTTGCGTAGAATGAAAATATTTCATCCATTACATACCAAGACAACACCTCGATGTCGCAAACATACGAAAAAACAAACTACATCCAAAATTAACCAACCATAACCATCATTTCCTATTAGTATAGAACCGAAAGTCACATCTTTGGAAATTAGAGAGTTTGTGACAGTTGAAACTTCTCAACTAGAAATTGATGAGACATCATACCCTAAAGTTATAGAACCTGAAATTATAGACTCAAAAATATTACAACCAAAGGTAATTCCACCTGAGGAGCCACAAGTTATCAAAATAATCAATTCAAGAACTTATTCTTACACTCTTCCTTTCTCTCATCCACAAACTTTATCTTCGAGTGCTAAAGAGGAACAAATTCCATCGGGTTTATTAAGTTGTTGTATGACTAAAACCACCCTCCAAAATTTTCCCTTAGCTTCATTTTGGAGCCTCCCTACCAACCATGCTCAGCAACATGTTTTGCATTGTCTAGTACATGAACTTCAGTTACTTTCTAGAAGATTTCCAGCTTGTGCACGATAGCATATTTCGCTCCCCTCACAAGTTGTTTCTCTGGACTTTCTCCAACTGTAGGATGAGCATCTACCTCAAGAAATTGTGCAATTTTGGAGGGGAACTAGTCTTCCCTCCACAAATTCTGCAATCTTGACTAGCTCCCTGTTGGGATTAGAAACTGTGCAATCCTATCAGTCAACCTTCCCAGTGAAAACTGTGAAATCTGGCCTAGTAGGACACCTCAACCTAGAAATTGAACAATACTGGGCAACAGTTAGTTGCTCCTCCCAGAAATTGCATAATTCCTCTAGGAAGCCAGCCTAGCTCCCTCCCAGAACTCAAAAAATTTCTCCCTTGAGCAAGCAAGATGTTGCATGTACCCTCTAGTTGACTAGTTCCACCTAGGACAGAGAAAACTTGACTTGCATGCATGGGATTCCTTTTCCGGAAATAGAAAAATTCAACATGAAAAAAGAATGCCTAGATTTTAGGAAGCTATTTTTAGCAGCTGGAAGTTACATGCAAAGATCTTTTTAGAAACTTTCCTCGAAGTGTCATTTTTTCCTAGATTTGTGGCATGTGCATCATGAGCATCAAAATTATTTATTTGATGCTTTAGAGCTCACTTCTTCACATTGATCTTGGAGCTCTGACATCCCACAACACATCCAGGAGTCTTTAGCACATCCATCTTAGTTATTTCTAGGTAAGTCTCCTTAACATGTCTTTTGCAGAATTTTTGTTTCTTTTTGTGTTTTGGCTTGTGTGAGTGTCCTATGATTGATTTATGTGAATACTTTCTATCATTTGCATGCATATTAGCTTGTACTAGCACCGCTTCATTTTTCATTAACATCTCACTGTTGTTGTATGCATGACACAATTTTGCATGAACGGTCGCTGATTCGACGACTCGCTTCACAAACATGCATGTTGTTCCATTTTTTGAATCTTGCTTTCGTTGTTTGCATGCACAATCATTCACTCCTACTTACACTTAGTATCACCATGCATTCACATCTTCATTTTCATACAGTTGTCCATCGGCGGGTCTAGCTAGCCATGGCCCAGACTCTACCTCAACAAGACAATATTATACAATCTTGAGAGGGAAGGATCTGCCTTGCTCCTGGAAAATGTGCATTTATGCCCAGTGAATTTCCTCTAGTCTTGCATTGCGTAATTCTCACAGGAAATGATTGCTAGGCCAAAAAAATGCACAATGCAGTCATTGGGCCTGCAACCCTTGCCAATTGAAATTGTGCATTACGTAATCCCAACACCCAGCAGGCTAGTCTCGATTATGCATTGTGTAATTCTAGCAGCCAGCTAGCCTCCTAGTATTTTGGACTTCCTTTTGTGCAGTTCTAGCAACTATTCTCCTGGCCGCCCACAAAAAATTATGGAATCATTGTGAGTTAATCACCATGTATGTTGCATGTCACTCCTCAAGTTTGCTTTTCTTTTACCTAACATATTTATTTCCATGCATGTCCCCATGTCTCCAGATCTAATAGATATTTTTCCACCTCTTAGTCATTTAGGATCAATGGCCTTCAAGAGAGCAGGATCAAAGGACACCGAGTAAATCCCAACGGGAGTAACAGTTGAGCAAGTGTGTACAAGTTTGCCCATCTATGAAGACACCAATCTAATTGTAGATAAGGAAATCAAGATGAAATGGAAAGACGTCAATGATGCATTTGCAAGAACATTTGGGGAAGACCTTCAAGACTGCCAAGTCTATGCAAACATTCACAAATCCCATATGTACTAGATTGCATGCAGGTATCCCACGTTCCCATGTGTAGACATGATACATTGGATCATCTTGCATACTGGTCCCGAGATGATGACATTGAGTAGTGTCAGTGTGACGAATATTTCTACCTTTAGGGCAGAGGATTATGAATAGATGTACCATATTTTGAAGCCAGTGATCACCATGGAGACACCCTTCAACATATTCAGCAATAATTCCAACTCCAGGGATATCTTGAAGAACTAGGTAAAGGAGTTGGCCGAACTTATGATGACACCAAACTAGGTTTACAAGATAAAGATAGTGTGGAAGGCGTATCGATAATTGGCCATCTTTACATGTCACTTGTATGGCCAAGAGAGCAAGGAAACCTTCCCACAGACTTGGGTGATCACATTGGACCAACTGGCCAGTGAAGGAAAATCATGAAACTGGTATGACATGTTGGCTCATGGGATGAAGGGACAGGTAACAAGAGCTCGCCAGTCACCCAATGGTCAACAAACAAAAATCTACATGTCCACTTACATTTTGGATTTAATTTGTGCACATCAGGAGTTCTCGGGCTTGAAATGGCCATGTACATCAGTGGAAACCTTTGTGAATACTTATTGCATAATGTTGTCTGAATGCAACTTCAGAGGAGTTATCACACAACTGTCTAATCATTTTTTCATCCCAGTGTACAAGATGATATTTGAGTAGGATCCACCTTGTATGTCAAAGGAAGAAATAGAGGCACTGATCAATATTGTGAATTGGTATGCCTTACCATTCAACACCTTCATACAGATGTACAACGCGAAGAAGCCTCTGCATGTTTGGCTGAAGTTTTCCATGGAGAAGCTCGTCATGCAAGAAGTATCATACCACATCTCGGCAGGACTCTCAACCAAGATACACTAGAAGAAGAAGGAACCTGGGCCCGCTCTTCCGTTTTGGATCACGTTATATGAGATATGAAATTTCTAGCATGTGGATGTTGAAGTAGAGGAGATCAAGAAATATCCTTTCGATGCCTGAAGCTACAATTCGTATGACTTGCATTGTTTTGTAAAATATCACTGTGTGAGAGTATAGTTTCGATGGATCCACGAGGCATGTCATTGGGCAGAGGAAGACCCATGGACATATTGTTACAACTTCTCTAGGCCCAATGAACTGGTTGCCATCACTATGGAATGGTTAGTGAAGTAGTGTGAAGCAGCATCTAAGAGAGCACTATTAGTATCAGAGGTAAACATATCGGTGTGTGGTAAAGACAAGAGGAAGATTGTCGATAGTGCTAAGGTAGAACAAAGCTGCAAGTTCAGAGTAGACCCACTTGTGCAAAAGGTAGCTTTCGCAATAGAGGTGAAGAGGCAACAATGCAACAAGAGGAATGCATAAAGGCAAAGAGAAAAACAGAAAATGGAGGAAACAAATAAGGAGTTGCATGAGTGGAAGGAGAATCTCTAGAAGGAAAAGGAGCTGCACAAATAAGAGAAGGAAGCATAGTGGGAACATGTACAGTAGGAGATGCAACATCTATTGATAGATGAAACTACGCTGGTATAGGTACTCAACTCATTTGAACAGCTGGCACCAAGCATACAGGGTGAGATATCATAGGAGCAGGACTTTTCTCAAGAGATTGAACAAGCAATTAAGTATATGGATATGGATATGGAGCAGTAGGAGTTAGAGCAATACATCAACCTCATGCCTTACCACCAGGAGGTCAACTTACTAGATCCACCAAATATGGATGCGAAGTGTTAGCCTCCTGCTGCAGTAGGTTACTCATATTTCATGATTGACATTTTACAAGCCAAATATGTCATACTTTGCATGCTGCAATGCTCCATATTTGCTAAACAGTCACCAAGAAAAGAAGGCTACTCAGAGTTCATCTAACCGCTTTCCAAATTTTGAAAAGTCATTCCAGTTTTGTATAATTTTCAGCTAAAGGGAGGTCCAAACAGCTTAATATTGGTCTCCCTAGGTTTCAATTTCCTGTTTTAGAATATAGAGAATGAAAATCTGTCCAAACAGCTTAATCTTGGCAGATTCTTAGATAGGTAGAGAATAAAAGGAGCCCAACTGCTTAATCTGGGCCCTTGGAAGAAATAAGGGTAGTTTGTAGATAGGAAGGCATAAAAGAAAAAATTGAAATGATGGGTCTGCAAGTCTAAGTGCACCCAAACCAAAATAAGAAAAAATGTTAGGTAAGTAGGCTGGGTAGGTAGTTTTGAGGTTGCAGAATATTGGTGTCTGTTCATGTTTTAAAGTATCATCTCTAATTAGATCACAGTCATCAAGCATTTTTGTTTGAAGAAGCTCAAACCAGGCATAACTGACTTCCCTTTCTCCATCTTCCCAAAATCATTAACTAATTTCCCCAAAAGAGGTCAAGATCTGCTTGATATCTCTCAGTTTCATCATTTTTCATGTCATTAGTCTCAGTGAAGATCTCCTTCACTCAAGAAGGACCTGTACTTTCTCTATAAGGATCTATCTCCCCTTTCAAAGCCTAAGATCTCTGAAACTTAGCGCTTTCTTGTCATCTCCATATTAACTGCTAACATTATTATTTAACTCCCTATAATTCCCCATCCCCTTACTAAAACTATGTAAGTAATCCCCTTATATAAATATCCCCCCCTGGTTGAAAATAACCATAAGTACCCCCGGGAATTGCTCAGTTTATCTGAAAATTGACAAGAACCCTCATGCTGCCCCTTCAGACCATCTCCCAATGCATTGGAATCCTTCCAAAGCGTGAAATTCCTCTTTAAGTTATCGGACCCCTTCCAAAAACCTCAAATACCCTTCAAAAGCACATCTTCACTCCTTCTGATCGCAATAAAGCCTTGTCGATTGCCTTAACATTCTTCTGACCCTGCTAAGCCATCTCGCATCGGCATATCGCAATATTTTTACCACATAGGTGTGCCCCTTTCCTTTTTGCCCGACGCGATATCGCGATATCAACGATCGACAGTCGCAAGCATCGCATTTCCAAAATAAATACCCTCTTGATCTCCAATGACACGATATTGCGATCGCACCGGAAGAAGTTGATCGCATCGCAATAACATATGAGTCACCCTGCCACGTTACCTGGCTGACGTCATCTGCCGTATAGCTGATGTCATGCTGACGTTAGCATCCAGAAAAAGGAAAAAATGCGCAAGCGCGAAAGTCGAGCTTCGGAGCTCCGGAACGAGAAACGGAGGCAGTTTTCGATGCGCGATTAGTGCGAAGCGCTAATCGCGCATCGCTACGGGAAATGAGCAATATTGGAGAATCTTTTGATTCCTTGGCCCGTTTTGCACCGAAAAAGCCCGAAATTGCCCGATTTTGCCAAATTAAACCGATTTGAAGACAGGAAAAGACCAGAGACAGAGATTAAAGAGTATCAGATCAAATCTACAGGGAGAAAGCATGTCAAAGAGTATTAGAAGGCGGTGAAGACCATCAATGTAGCGGCAAAGAGTATCAGCGAAGATCTTAACAGCGGCCCAAAGCAGGAGAAAATTAAATACCTTCCAACAAAGTCAAAAAAGAGGGCCAAGCCACTCAAAACTCTCAAATCACGATTATTGCACATTTAACTCACACCAGAACAGAGCTGCTACTCCCAAAGCATAGTTATTCCAGTAGTACTGCATCGAGCCTCCAAGGGCCACATTGCACTCTTTTTGATCCAGCTACCTCTGACACAATTCAATAGATATTTACCTGCATTTAATTTTGGCACAATTTTAGGTTTAGAAAAGCTCTTTTGCAGATCTGTTTTAGGTCAATTGTAATAAATTGTTTGAAATAATTGCACTATAAAGACAGCCCTGAATACTGTATTAAGGGGTTGGTTGGTTGGTTGGTTGGTCAACAAGCTATCTTTAGCTAGTTTTGCTCCAGGAGAGACTCGCACTGTAATACCCGATAGTTTCTATAATCAAAGACTGCTTATGATCTTTTGGAGAATGGATTGTTCACTGTGTTTTCCGGTTGAAGAGTGATTATGGAATTCTCGTGATGTTGCGTAACTCAATAAGTGCTTCTTACCTCTGTTTTCCATTTCATCAGTTACCATCTAAATAGCAGAAAAGAATATTAGCTTAGAATTTGTTTAAGTACACTCTATGCTCAATTTCTATTGTTTCTTTATGTTTTCCTCTGTTTAGGCATAAATATGAATTCCACATGGCTCATGTTTGCCTTAACCTTAGACAGTTATCCAGGGATCCTTCATTGCCCCTAGATAGAGATCATTCTTCCCTCTGTCAAGCTGAGTGAGAGATTCTTAAGTGCCTCTCACTCCTTACATATCATTCATCCTTTTAGTTTCAAGATTGTGTTATGAGCAGCTATCTTGCTTCATATTTCTCTTGTGACCAAGAAACGCACTAGCAATCTTGACCCATGACTCCAGGCCCAATGGTTTGAAACTCATCACTGCAATTGCCTCTCTGCTTGAAAGCCTTCTCCTTCCATCCAAACCCAAACAAAAATCCCTGAACCAAAAAGCTAGCCTAAAATCATCAACAAAGTTGAAACATTAAGAGAGAGCCCTCTCTGATTGCAGGTGGGCTAGAACCTACAGTCCAAAGATTGGTTTTTGGTTACCTCGGATGTATCCCTACAGGAGCCTAGGGACAACCTGAGTGATAACAGGTGGCATCAGGTTAACTAGGACTTGGATTTTTGCTGGATCCACCTTAATTCATGAAGTGGAAATATGGTGTCCCAGAACTATACCTTTTGTCAACCTCATATAACATTTTTCATTGCTCAATGACAAATTTGTTTCTATACATCTTTTCAAGACTTTATCAAGATTGTTGAGGCAATCATTATACGTGTTTCCATAAACTATGAAGTCATCCATATAAACCTCTACACATTCATGGACTAGATCAACAAATATTGCAAGCACTTCTCTTTGGAAAGTTGCAGGTGCATTGCATAAACCAAATGGAAAAACATTATATGCATAGTTTCCCCATGGGAAATTAAATTTCATCTTTTCTTGGTCTTCTGTTGCTATTCTAATCTGGTTGTATCCGGTAAACCCATCCAAGAAAGAGAAAAATTTCTTTCCAACTAATGAGTCTAACACCTGGTCAATGAATGGTAGAGGAAAATGATCTTTTAATGTGGCTTTGTTTAATTCCTGATAGTCTACACATACCCTCCATTTTCCATTTTTATTTGGTACGATTACCAATGGAGAAACCCAATGACTATCTGAAATAGGATAGATGAATCCAACATTTAACAGTTTTTGCAGTTCCTCCTTCACTATTTCTGTCATCATGGGATTCATTCTTCTTTGAGGTTGCCTTACAAGTTTGATTTGATCATCTGTATAGATGTGGTGGATACATGTGCTGGGATGGATTCCTTTCATATCAGTATAATCCCAGGCAAAAGATTTTGAGTATTTTTGTAATAATGCAATTACCTCTTGTTCTTGTGTTGATTGCAACTGGTTTCCAATGTTTAAATGTTTTCCAGGATATACCTCAATTGTTTTTATTGTTGGATTGGAGATTGTGTTTATAGGAAAGATGTCTATAAAAGAATTCCAAAAAGTTTGAATAGTACAAGTTTCCTGAAAACATTGATTCAAAAGGTCACTTGCAGCTTCATATTGGATTTCTCTAAGCTGCTCTGAAATACTTGGTTCCGAAATGAAAAGATCCATTAAGTCTTCATTATGTTCCTCTTCTCTAAAGTCAAAGAATTGTTTTATACTTAAAACTAATTTACTTTGTTGTTTTTCTTGAGTTTCAAGTACTGATTCTAAAGAAGTTGATTGTGCAGGTGAATAAAGAGCAATGTGTTTCCTTTCATCTCCATGTGAAATAATCATGCTTCCTGATCTGCATCCTATGAAGGCATCAATGGTAGCTAACCATGGTCTACCTAATATTAGAGGATGTCCTCCCAAATTTGTTTTTGGTTGCAAGATAAGGAAGTCAACAGGATACTCCCATGAATCCAAAGAGACTATGATATCTTCTAATATTCCTTCTGGAACAACTTTAGATCTTTATGCTAGTTCTAAAATTGTAGAAGTTGATCTAATGTTGTTTAAATACATAGTTTTCATTGTCTCTATTTTCATTACATTTATAGCGGCTCCCAAGTCTATTAATGTGTTTGGTACTGAGAAATTATTTATTGATATAGTAACCATAGGGATACCAGGATCAATATATTTCTCTACGACAGTTTGTCTAGACATGAGGCTTGCTAGTTTACCAATGACTTGGATTGTAGTAGGATCTTTCTTCTTTTTCCCTGATTTCTTAATGCATAATTCCTTTATTGTTTTAGCATATATTGGTATTTCTTTAATTGCCTTCAACAAAGGAATTTTTACATAAGAATTTTTTAACTCATCTAAAATATCAAATTTAGGAAGGGTTATTTCTTTTTGTTGTTCCACTAACCTTTCAGGATAAGGTGGTGTTTGAGTTGTAATTGCTTTTCCTTTCTGAATTTGTATTTCAGTTTGTGATGCTTCAGGTGATTCTCCTTGTTCAGTTGGTTCTTCAATGATTGGTGGAGAATCCTTTTTAAGCACCTTTCTAGACCTTAAATGGACATCATTTAGAGGAAGAATAGAATATGTCGGAAAATATGCTGCTTCCTCTACAGTATATGCAGACTTGTCCACTTTGTTATTCGGATTTGCCACTGGTTGGGTTGGTAATTGAGTTGGTCTGGGTTGGTTTGAGGGTAGCTGTAACTGTTGTGGTTGAGTCAACTGTGGTGGTGGATTCTGCTGTTGAAATTGCATGGATGGTGGATATGCAGAATTTTGTTGCGGAAATGGCATGGATTGTGGATATTGCGGATATGGAAATGGCTGTTGATATTTTTTCTGGTAGTATTGTTGATACTGTTGAGGTTGCTGGTTTCCATAACCATATCCTCTCCAACCTTGTGCAGGTTGTTGTGGATATTGTTGTGGAGGCCAAGCTTGCCATGGCATTGGAGGGGTCCAAATATTTTGAGGTGGATAGAGGTAATTTTGTTAAGGGAATTGTTGCGGATTTTGTTGAGGCATCCTAGGCTGCCATGGTCTTCGTGGTGCTACATAATAAAAACCTTCTATTCCTGGAACTTCTTCCATTG
This sequence comes from Pinus taeda, assembly GCA_000404065.3. Classification (NCBI taxonomy): domain Eukaryota; kingdom Viridiplantae; phylum Streptophyta; class Pinopsida; order Pinales; family Pinaceae; genus Pinus; species Pinus taeda. The sequence continues at coordinate 59,835 of APFE031451688.1, read as the reverse complement.
AGTTCATTTGTAATTCTTTCAATCCTAGATAGTTTTCTGTGGAATGATTTTCTATGCAAAGACCACATACCTGAATACTATCCAAAGGACATTCTCTCAATGGATGTTTCTTTCTACATTTGGAACAAAAGATTGCTAGAGCTTGTTCTTGTTCTTCTTTCTTCTTGTTTTCCTTTAGAACATCCACTTGTGTTCCTAATGTACTTAAGAGGTTCGTTTTGAAGTTTTCCAATAAGCTCCCTATTTCAGCTCTTGTTATCCCTCCTGCAGCTGACTTTGCTGATTTTGGACATATTTCTCTTTTTCCAGTTTTTGATCTTCCTCTAGAATATTTTTGACATAACTCAACAATTTCTTCGAATGGCAAGTTTGAAATGTCTCCTTTACCCATTACATTCAAAATTTCAAGGTATTCATCCCTTACACCCTTGAGAAAGATTGTTCGAATGGTGTCCTGATTTAAAGAGTGTTGTTTAGATTTTTGTAGATTATATGCAAACCTTTCCAAATATTCCTCTAAACTATCATCTTCTTGTTGTGTCATGCTGAAAACATCTTCCTTGGAATCTCTAGATCTACAATAAGCTTGATATTTTTTAAGGAAGACTAATCTCATCTCATCCCAAGAATTTATCGTTTTCTCTCCTAAACCCATGAACCATTTTAAAGCTGTTGCTTTTAATGTTGCAGGAAAAAGACGAATTTTATGAATGTCATCAATGTATCCATATGTTCTACATAGAATATCAAATTTAAACATAAAAGCATCAGGATCTTCCGTGGACATTCCATAAAAATTGGGCAATACAAAAGGTGGAATATTTTTCATTTTCACTTCTTCTCCTAATATTTCACTTGTGTCTACTATTGGAAAGCCAAAGGTTGCCTCTTGATCATTACCATCTTCTTGTCTTTTCCGATCATTTTCTACCTTCCTATCATTTTCTTGTTTTGCCTCCTCCTCTCTCTTTATTCTCCATTCCCTTTGTTGTCTTTCATACTCAATTCATTGTTCAGGAGTGAAGATAACAGATCCATGTCCTTCTTCCGCCATTGGTTTAGTTGTTTCAATTTTAGGTGGAGATTTAGGTTGTTCAAAGACAGGTTGATTTATAGATGGAAAGACAGGTGGTTTTCCCTTGATAATTTCCTTTTGTTTTCCTGAAGTTGATGGTTGTTTTTGTTTTGCTTCCCAAGCTAACAAAGTTTGCCTCTCAATCAAAGTTAATCTCTGTCCAATTCTTTGTTTTTCTGCCAATTCCTCAATTATTGGATTACCAGTAATTGGGGTGTTTGATGGTCCTATCTCTATTTGTGGGGGGTTTTTAATAAATCTACCTTAAGGATCTCTATATCTAGGCATAAAGAAACATAAAAAAGAAAAGGATGAAACTAATGTTTTTGTTTGATTTGGAATTTATCTTTCTATTGACTAGGCCGATATTTGCCTCCCCAGCAACAGCGCCAAAATGTTGAGCTAATTTGTTTACCTAAATTAACACAATTATTTCTTATCAATCCGGGTTGTTTATGCTTTGAGGCAAGTTCACTATATGTGAAGATAAGATGTAATCAAACCTTGAAAGATAAGTTATTCAAAAGCTTAAAGCAATACATCCTACAACTCTAATTCAATTAGTTTAAAGCAGAGGAAAAATATTGAAATGGTTCTTGACTCAAGAAGGCCACCTTTGCCTCAACTACCACTTAATGAATCAGAGACTAAAACCAGGAACTTAAGATGGATAAATTATTAATGAAAGAAGCTCTTAACTTAAGAGACACATAAGATATTTTATCATAATTCATTCATCTCAATACCAAAATCACAATAAGAAACTACTTGCATGCAAACAAAGAAAACTAGTTTTAATTCATCAATTTAGTAGAAGAGATGCTCAACTTGAACATTTGTTTTTCTTCAAATTAATAAATCGATGAATAAGCTAAGAAATAATGCAATCAATCACCATGCATGAACCATAAAACAATCTGAATTAAAGCTTTGAAAAACCAGTTCTACAATAAACAGATTACAAGAAATAAAACTAGTTAACAAGGAAGTGTACTTAGCTTGGAGTGGGGGCCCTCCACCCTTGCCTTGCACACTTGAGAAGTGATATTAGAAGCTCAAATAAATCACACATCCATAGCATTTAGCAGCAAAATAATAATAGCACAAGTATTCAAATTAACTCCTCAATCCAAAAGTGTCACAACATAAAAGTATAATAAGTCAATACATAAGCCATCAAAGTTGTGATTCTTAAATAAGAAATCTCATGAAACAAACTGATATATATTCACTCTAACAAACCCATCTACTCTAATCCATCTATCCAAGTCAAATTCACTACTCCCATCCCAAGAAATATGACCAATCCCATAGAATCTCAAAACTGCCCTATTTCTATGGATTTCTGAATGACTAGTCATGATTGACTAGCACCAAATGGGCCTAATAAAGCTTGTTTTGTTCGAACTAAGCATAGATGGATTAGTCCTAGTTCCCAAGATTTCAATCCATGCATTCAATTTGTGCCCAAGTGTCTTGCAACCACATCAACCATAGAGCTATTACGGGAATTTCTGAATCTGCCAAATTTACACTTAAAATCAAACTTTCATAAAAACTTTAGAAATTGACAAATTAAAATTAAATACCTGAATAGATATCAAATATACATCAAAATGGGATGAATGAAGTGAAAATGGATGATAAATAGATGGATTAGTAAGTTTCTTAGAGCAAAATAAAACCAAAACTGAGGCCCAACATACACCTTTTCCATGGAAGGATTAGAGAAAAGCCATTAACATTGTTGTTTCCTTGTTTGTGTCGACTGTGAATCCTTGTCCTATGATTTGGAGGCATTCAAAAGCATATGGTGTGGTATAATGGTTATCCTTTATTAGTACCGAATAAAACAACGAGTATCTTAGATAGAGCGACTTGTTTCATATGCATGTCGAAGTATTGAATTGCTAAGTGAAATGAGCGAGTGAAACTATTAGACTTGTAGCCAACAGATGGAAACTTGTAGCAAGTGGTTATTCCCCTGTATTATCAAGTAATTCAATAACTCTTATCCTTGCACAATGATAAGTCACACTGGGAAAATCTCGCTAATCTTATCCTCTCCGGTCTTATCTTCTCCTTGCATGGAGGTAACATGGTGTTTTCCCAACTAACATCTCTTCGCTATAAACACTCGTCCTACCCATATGTGGGCATAAAATTACATCTTCCTCGATATCAAAACCATAGTTTTGAAGGCCTCTTACTTTAATTTTCCTTTGAATCATTCCATAAAGGGAGTTATAGGAATGTGCCGTAGTAGATTGTAAGGGAAACTGAGAAACGTTCATGAAGCCACTATAGCAGCAAATTCTAGCTTGAAGGAGTAGATCTGTACGTTGTAAATTATATGGTGCCCTAGCAAGTCGGACTGAGAGTGGTGTGGAGACTCACCATGTAGAGGAGGCTCAATGGAGCAGCTAGTTATATGCACAATAATGCTCTTAGGGAATTGGTGGGCACGTTCCCTTGTACGACTTGAAACCTCCTGATTGCAAGAACCCTAAGATTTTCTAACTAATTGAGTTCAATTGATGAGTGGTTAAAAGAGCAAAAACAAGATCATCCACGCATAACTATGCATGGGTTCAAACCCCATAGTCGGTCGTGTTAATGGAGCAAGTGGTTCGAGAGAATCACCTATTTAACTCTTTTTATAAATTGCAGTAATATGAATAATTTTCTGTGGATTGGGTTACGATTGAAGATGGTATGGGTATAGTTTTGTGTTGATTTCATTACGCTTTAAACATGGTATGGGTATTTTTCATGTTTTGCATAAGATGTCTGTGGTGATAATGACCAAAACCATTGATGTACCTACATGCAGTATGACCATTTTTTCCTTACCATAAGAGGCAATTGCGGGCTTCATACTGTGATGGCGCCAATTTTTGTGGATAGGTTGGATGTAATTATGGAGTACCCTACACCTGATAGGGGGGTTTATATGGGAAGAATAGAAAAAATGTGATGGATATTATATCAAAATGCAACCACTACAAGAGATATCAACCGACTATTATATCAAATAAAATTTTGTTGAACAAAGTTGGATATATTACATATGCATGGCATTTTATAAAAGTTGTTCACCCAAATCAAATACTACGTGTAAAGGGTATTATGGGAAATTAAAAAAGGCATCGGGAAGTTCCGTTTTTTTTCATGGCTACCTTCCCAATCATAATTTGATATTTGATGAAGAGCAAACAAGTGTCGTGTGTACGTTGGATAAACAATTACTATCTAAAAGGAATGATCAAGATTTTTCAAATCATTTTTTAATTGTTGCAATAATGTTGTGGGCATCACAAGAATATATTGTGGCATATTTGATGTCTACAAACTATTCCAACTGAAAAAAAAAAAAAAAAAAAAAAAAAAAAATTTCACTGCGTGCTTGGATGGATAAATGTAGACTTCAATATTTGTTACAATATCGTCATCTCTATTAGAAGGTTTCATGTTTTCTGAGGCTTTAGAATTCAATGTATGAAATTGAGTCCATTTGAGAAGAATAAGGTGCATTCATCGTTTAGATTTGATGACCCAAGGGTGACCATTGGCCCTTTTTATAAAACACGCTTCATAAAACAACCAAAGAAATGTTGCTTACATAGTGAGGCTATTTTGTTTTACCATCAAGACACAAAATACTATTGTCCTGCAAGTTTATTCCAATAGAATTAACTTTTTTGAGTACTCAATCAACCTTAAATGTGTTAAGCATATCATGTGCTCTCGATGAATGATAGTGGAGGAAAGAGAAATACAAGAAATATAACTACAAATTAACATATTGATTAATTTCAATTGGTTACTATCAAATGATGTGAAGAATTTAAAATTCTATTTATTATATGTGTGGAAGTTTCAAAACCTAAGATATTTATGAATACTATCATGAGGCCCTAACTACTATAAACCATAAGTTAAAAGTGATACTTGCATAATTATAAATATGCGTAGCAATTTGGTAATATGGGTGAACTATGGTGCCATACTGACAATATTAGTGAGATATTAAATTAGATCACATGCAATATCTCTATCATGAAAATTATGGCATTAAATAAGTAATTTTAAAATATTTTTATTGGATTAAAATTTCGATGATATGGTCATCATGTTATTTTTATCATACTAAAAGAAAATTATGAATTCTACGATTGCTATATAGGGGCATGGCTTAATAAAATTCCAACTAATACCTAAAAGGATAGTCCACTCAAGGACATAACTTAGTGGAATAAAGTTTATAATCCTAAGAAAGAATGATATTATAAAAGAGGAAATGTTAAACTCTAGTAAGGTAACTCACAAAAAAGAAGAGATAAAATATCAAGTGTTTCCTTTCATAGATTATGGACATCGTGAGAAAAAAAATAAAAATCGAAAGTAAAAGTATATAAAAGGAAATTATATACCTCATTAGATAAGAGATGTAGGACATACTATACACATTAACAGAAGTTAATGGTTAATTAAGTGGGTTCCACCCTAGAATAAATTCTAAGGTGTTATGGAAGGATATCTAATCATAAAGGTTCCCATGAAATATTGCTAAGCTCATAAAGGACATGTTATAGTAGAAGACTATGTAATTGTACAAATTGTCTTTCAATTTCATCTTTTCATTAGTGAATCTATATGTAATGATGCAATCCATTTTGGAATGTAATTTTGTCATTGGGGAGAGTACTATTTAATGGAAATTAACCTTAATAGGTAACATATGCATAGTTCGGACCTACAGTTTCTTGACTAAAACCATACATAAACAATTGTAATTAATAAGAAGCACAAATTGTATGTTCAAATCTAGACCAAACTAGGCACACATACAATACAAAATTACTGTATGAAGGAACACATCATACATTACTAATTGTATGACCTTCATAGAAAGTTAATGGAACTGACACCAAAGGTACATATAGTGTAAATACATAATAGGAGTATAGAAGAAACTCCTAGATTAATAGCATAAAGACAATGTTAAGCTTAAGAGAACCTTCACAACAATTCACTCAAATTCTAATGTGTGAAACTTTGAAACTTAATGTGTACCTTAATTTACATGTCCATGCAGACATAAATGGGGTTCTGGGGGTAACATCTCACAAACATGAAACTTTCCAATCTGTATAATTTAATGAGATCTGACAAATGTACTTCTTGGGGGAAGGGGTAAGAGTAAAATGGACTATGTACTTCTACTTTAGATAATAAAAAAAGTATATGTATGGTGGTGCTTAGTGCATTAGAACAATCTCAAGCAGCTTGCTATTATACACAAGATTCAGAACATGTCTCCACATTAGTAAACAAATATTTGGTAAACCAGAAGGTTTTTCATAATTACGGCTCATGATGATGTAAAGGTCTTATGTTAGTAGTAAAATAACACATGCTTCAAGTAAGATAAGGCAAAGGATAATAAACTGATGGTGCAACAAGTGTAGTAGTTGGGGCAACAATTCAACCATAACATGGCTAAAGTACATATCATTTCCATAATAGATAGGCTTGACTACTTTGATCATATGAAGTCACTTGGCATGTAAGCTCAATATACCACCAATGAATGGAAACCTTTTGAGTAATAGTAGAGACTTACACCCAACATTTATTAAACCTATTTAGTTAGCTTTATCATTGACCACCACTTTAGCCATCGTTTGCACCTATTTCTCCTCTTTGTCCTCTAAGGATGAAATTTTAGTACTTTAGTATACGTGCATCAAAATAAATTTTTTCTGTGTCCAAGACCAAGAATGTTGATACTAGTACCAGAAGGAACAAACCGATTTAAATGACATAGGTAAGTAAAATGAATAAGGATGTTGAATAAAGAAGTAATGCTCAAATAGTCACATGCTTAGTAAGAAGCAAATCCACCCTTGGATTGAAAAGCACCAACACATCAAATAAGAAAGAATCATGTAGCACTAATGACATCACTTATGTCCATTCATACCATAAGTTCAATCAATAATACCACTACTAGAGGATGCTATCAACATTTGTTAAGATTGAGTATCCATGCATACTACTCCATAAACAGGTTCTCATCCTCATGGATTCTTTGGAAGAAATTGTAATAAAACACTCTCTTTGTCTATAATTGTAAGTCCACATCTCCCTCTTCTTTAGGATGAAGAAGGAATTGAGGGTGGGGAAGATGTTAGACGGGTTAGTCATATTTGTTGACTAGAACTAATAATCAACCTAGATGAAAGAATAGTAAATTGAGATACCTTAGTTGATTATGTAAGTTAGTCAACCATTAAGTTGGATCAACTTGTTGGAAATAACAACAACAAATGTTAAAAATAAAATCCATAAATTCCAATTTAATTTGTGCTTGAATTAAATTGTGAATTAAAATTGTAATTCTTTTCTCATAGAAACTTGTAATAATTAATAAAGTTAAGTTAACTTAGATAACTTAGGAATTTTGAGTTGGAATTATTTCAGAAGTCATGTAAGTGTTCTCCCTAAGTTTTAGGGGTCGAGGATGAGTTTAATTATGAGTTGTAATTAGATACCTCAATTTATCAAGTTATGTTAAGTTAAATTAGCTCCAAAATGTTTGTGGAACTAATAGAGAGTTAGCAGTTAGTTGATGCACTAGTGCATCTACAAGTTTCGCTCTAGTTAATTGAAGATTCCCTCAACAGAAACTCATGCATGTTAGTTCTAAGACAGACCCAATAGGGACTAGAGTGCAGGGACAATGTACTATCAGTTGTATGATTTACTGAGTTGTATAGATCATGCATGCAATCAGGAACTGGACCTAGTTTTGATTTTGTAGTTTTGGAAGCACTAAATTCCAATTAATATGGTTTATTCATCCATAGGAATTGCACAAGGAATCTGGGGCTTGAAGGGAAGCAAGAGAGGATAGTGATTGGCTTGAGCTTGCTTGTGAGCTGGGAGATTGATTATAGTTGTGCATGGATTGTTCTTGTGAGAATAAAAATTGTATTATCATCTTGGATTTCTGATTTAATGCAATACAGATAGTGGGGGTTTTGAGCTGAGGCTTTCCCCAGATACTTATTGTGTTAGGTTCCATTAATTATCTTATTCTGGTTCATATTGTTTTCATTGATCTATTAACTTCCAATGGTTGAAAGTAGAAGTAGATTCTTGTCTTTTTCTTTATTACATTGCATGAGCTGGTGAATCTACAGGATTTCCTACATGGTATCAAAGCTAGATATGAAGAAATTTCTACATGGTATCAGAGCTAGAATTGTAGAAATTTTCTACATGGCATCAGAACCTGATTTTTGTTTTTGGGTCATGATTTTGCAAAGCATATCTGAAAATTTTTGTGCAAACTTTTCAGAAAAAAATATTATATCCAATTCCTTGTGGAAAAAACCCAATTTCAAAAAGACAATCGACCGAACAGGAGTTTGGATGAAGGAGATATCGCTGATTTCAAATCAACATCTCTTTCAAAAATTTCTGAGACGGTGGGCCAGATGAAACAAATTTGTGTGCTAACCATGAACCTATATACACTCGAGGTACAAGATGCATGCAAATCCTTGAGGAGCAAGGAAAAGGTTGGAGACTTTGTGGTTGAGAGGGAGTGTGAATTACCTCTCAAAATGCAGCCCTAGAAGAAGCCTTAGAAGAAGACTTAGACAATTGTGGAGCAGCCACAATTGGATAAGTAGAGAGGAGACCGAGTGGAGAGATACACTCAAACAAAGAATAAGTAGCCTCTAAATCAATCTCAGACAATTGTGGAGCAGCCACAATTGGAGAAGAAGAAAGGAGACCAAGTGGAAGCATCCATTCATGCAGATACCTCTAGTAGGGAGAAGTTTTGAGCCAAGTGGGACAAGGGATCACATGCATCCATACCTCCAGGTGTGAGGTGGGGCGATGTGAATTGATAGTCCCAAGAGGGATGAAATTGGGTAGGGTCCATTGAGAGGTTTTATCTCCTGGATCGTACCTTGCTAAGGGAGCCCAAAGCACATAGTAGTGAGATGAATTAGTGGGATTGAAGTAGTCAGAGATTAGAGGGATAGAGGCTAGAGAACTCAAATAATGAAGAACACAGAGAATCATTGAAAACAATGTAGAAAGTCAGATTCAACAGAAGTGCAGAGCTTTTAGTCGACAAAGGCAACAACATTCAAAGACTTTGATGAAAAATGCATCATACTGATTGAGGTTGGATGTTTTTTTAGTTTTAAGAGTTGTTGTAGAAACAACACTAGAGAGAAGTGCTGCATGTAGAACATTCCAAAGGTTTAGGATCGAGATAGAGTTGAATTCCTTTATTGTTGAGAGGGAGCTTTGGAAATAGCAACAAGAAATGTTAAAAATAGAATCCAGAAATTACAATTTAATTTGTCATTGAATTAAATTGTGAAGTAAAATTGTAATTCTTTTTCATAAGAACTTGTAATTGTTAACTAAGCTAAGTTGACTTAGTTAACTTAGGAATTTCGTCTTGGAAGTCTTTTGGAAGTCATGTAAGTGTTCTCCCTAAGTTTTAGGGGTTGAGGATGAGTTTAATTGTGATTGTAATTAGATAACTCAGTTTACTGAGTTATGTTCAGTCAAATTAGTTCCAAATTGTTTGTGCAACTAATAGAGAGTTAATAGTTAGTTGGTGCACTAGTGCATCCATAGGTGTCACTCTAGTTAACTGAAGATTCCCTCATCAAAAAATCATGCGTGTCGATTCTGAGAAAGACCCAATTGAGACTAGAGTGCAGGGACAATGCATTATTAGTTGTATGATTTACTAAGTTGCATAGATCATGCATGCAGTCATGAACTGGACTTAGTTTGGATTGTATAGTTTTGGAAGCACTAAATTCCCATTAATATGGGCTATTCAGCTATAGGAATTGCGCTAGGAATCAGGGGCTTGGAGAGCAGCAGAAGAGGCTAGATATTGGATTGGGCTTGCTTTGTGAGATGGAAGATTGATTATACTTGTGTAGGGATTGTTCTTGTGAGAACAAACATTGTATTATTAGCTTGGATTTTTTATTGAATGCAATACAAATAGCGGGGTTTTTCAGCAGAGGCTTTCCCCATATACTTATTATGTTATGCGCCATTGCTTATTTTCTTCTTGTTCATATTGATTTCATCGATCGATTGACTTCCGTAGGTTGAAAGTAGAAGTAGATTCTTGTCTTTTGCTTTAGCACATTGCATGAGCTTGTGAATCTAGAAGATTTTCTACACAACTAGCCAAGGTTGTAAGTAGTTGCAACTACGTTGTAAACAAAATTAGAGTGTAAATATGAACGTGAATGTAACAAAGAGTGGTTTTTGTTTTGATAATATTGATAGAGTATAAATTCCTTACTGTTAGTTTCCTTATTGATTTTTTTCTCATCCTTCTCCTTTATATGCATTTGTTGTACATTACTATATAATACATGTATATTTGTATATGTGAAAGATTATTAGTGAAACATACAAAACCCTACAATACCATAAGGGGGAATATAGATGAATCAATAGGGAGGGTTTGGGGAGGGGAGGTTGTGCAACACATTAAAGAATCTTAAATATGAAAATATAATAACATACAAAATAACCAAGAATATGATAAGAATTTTCCACACATTATTAATATGAAAACCCTTAAGGAATGGTAACATCTTATAATTGATCATTTCATGAAATGAATTCACTCTTGCCTGCTCACCTCTTTGAGGGGGGAAGCTCCTGATGAGATAACCTCAATTATAGTGCTTGTTCTCTTGTCTCATAAGTAGCACCATTTCTTATAATTATAAAGAGAACTACAAACATAACAAACTCCTAACTATCTAGTGGACTTTCTTTATTGAGGTCTGATTATATTTACCCAATACTAACAACCATAGTAGACTTTATTTTATAATATAATTGACTCATTCCACCTTACATTGAATCAACTATCTATTATTATTCACATATTATTCTCCTTAAATATCCCATATTACCTTTAACTACATTAAATATAAATGAATTTTTTTATTTATCTATTAATTTTATATTTTAATCAAAACATAACATTATAATGAAAAGAAATATTAAAATTATTCTCTATCCACACCAACTCCTCATCCTCTGGTCTTCATTCATTAAGATCATAGCTAATCTAACATCTAAGAATGCAATTAGGGGAGGGGTACCATTATTTTCGCTTTTCAGGACGGGCTGAAACCCCAGGTACGCTTTGATTAATGAACACAGACAACAAGCATTGCTAGGAAATTCTTGCCTTTCATGTTAGTGCCCAACCACCTGTTTTCTTTACCAACCAGGACTACTTATTCCTACTTTGTTAGCCCCAAACAGCTTCACCGGCTATAGAGCTGTTGCACTGCCTTCCAAACAACATTCATAGGCGGACATATTTGCTTAACTAGGCCATTTCAGGACGTTTCTATATGTTTGGCGAGATGGAATCATTTGATTTTCGTTTTAGCGTATGCTTGCTGGCTTTGCGGGCTTTAAGAACACGGA
>APFE031451688.1:26734-39582 GCA_000404065.3 Pinus taeda | reverse complement strand
GAGCATGAATTGCAGAGAAGAGGGAAAATGTGGAAGGAGTTCTTAGCTGCTAACCAAATTAAAGATGAGGAAGACAAAGAAGAATCGCAGGAGAACTCAAGATTCATGAAGGACACCGATGAAGAGATCCCAGCATCATCCAAAGCAAACAAGGTACCTCCACCTGTGAGCAGCATAAGGACTAGGCAAATGAGAAAGGAAGACGCTAAGAAGGCAGAGCAAGATAAAATTTTCACCACTTATTCAAGAAGAACAAGGAGGACACCAAAAGACCAGTTACAAGAAGACCAGCTTGAATCCAATGCACCTATACCAATGGATATTCAGAGCAGTGACCATTCGCCACCAGGGCCAGGAGCTGATATAGAGGTTGAAAGCCACTCACCACCAGGACCAGGAGCTGATATAGAGGTTGAAAGCAATAACAAACAAGAAAAAGGTTCACCACCTCCCAATAAGAAACAGAAGAAACTGGAGAAACAAATTGAGAAATTAAAGGAAGAGCTCATGGAGGCTAATATGCTGGAAAAAGTTATCAAGAAAGAAAATGAAATGCTCCGAGCGCAGAGTAAAGAGACTCAAAAGAAGAATGAAAAATTAAGGGAGTGAATCAATGAACTAGAGGCTGAGCAAACAGATATTTGTAAGTGGGCCACCAAGTGGTACAATCAGAAAAAGACCCTCAAAGAAAAATACAAAAGATTAAAGTAGGAGCTCCATGGTCAGAAAGATGCCCAGGTGAAAAAGAATGTGGACAGATTGCTAAAGGCAGCAAAGGTACAGGCAGGGTCAGAGTTCAAAGGAAGCACTTCGGGGTTAGCATGAGGACATGCTAATTCATTAAGTCGTGGAGAGATGTTGGTACCATTCCATGACCCCCTTTTTCCTCCCAAAACATGTCATTTGCCTACCTCTTTTCATCATATATCTCTCATATCCCTTGAAAATTGATTAGTTAATAGTCTTATAGTTATTAAATTGCATTGGAAATTGGATTTAGGGAGTTTTATGGTTAAACGAATTAGGAATTTTTGGCAAAATGGCTACAAGGAAGTTCCAACAATCCTGTAATGGTTTATTGTTTGACATGTGGCATGACAGCTAGGCTAGAGCGAAGGGTAGGGATGAAAAGCAGAATGTCCAAGCATGGACGAACACCTATCCCACAGCAGAATCGAGCTTCCTACATGCACGGTCAACAAAGGTCAAACTATGGCATGTTGGCGACAAAGGCAGCAACATCACACATTCTAAATTGATTTAGTTTTGTTTCCTTTTTGAAATCAGTTTAGGATAGAAACATTTTCAAAAATCACGACATGGTAAAAGCGGCAACAGCCTGCTCATGAATGTACATTTGTTTTCGAGCGTTGTAGAACCATATGTAAACACAGTTCTCAGTCAGTTGTTTTATTATCATTATCATTGTTTCGTTTCAAAAACAGAGTTTTGAATTTAATATTAAGGACATCGTTGTAGTCACAATCTCTTGCGTTGATTTGATAATTGCATGATCACAGTCCAGTATACCTCTGGAACGCGGACGGGCCCTGCGTTAACGTGGTATACTGTTGTTTTCCTTCATTTACAGCTTAGGGTATTAAATATGCGCAGTGATTAGAATTGGTTTATGTTTATGATATGTGTATGATCTATGTTTATGAATGCGCTTGAATAGATCATCACTGAGATCGTGAATCATATCCTGAGAGGGATCCAATCCCTTGTTGTCTTGTAGAGCAATGTCATGAACTCGTATGCTTACGATTTCCATATATTTTTATCTTGTATGACTGTTAATGAATGTTGAGTATTTGTTGAACAGGGGTTTTATGCATGATGTCTCTGTAAGGGGATTAAAATCTTGGTTTACAGTGATACACAGCATTTTAGTTTGATAAATGAATTGAAACTTGGTTTATAGTAATACACAGCGTTTTAGTTTGATAATGAATTGAATGACAACGTTGTAACTAGGTAGATTAGACTTAGCTAATGATCATTTATGTCTATATACTTTAGACGCATGCCTCTAAGTCTATGCACCCTAGTCGATAATAAATATAGCCTAGTCTAGCATCCTAGATAAGACACTACAAAAATATTAAAACTTATTCTCTATCCCACACCAATTCTCATCCTCTGGTCTTCATTCATTAAGATCATAGCTAATCTAACCTCTAGCTTTCACAAATTAACAAAACCTAAAAAACAATTTAAGTAGAGTGTTTGCTATGATATATGCCCAATAGGTTGAGTGGAAATGAAAGCAACAACACCAATGAAGGCAATAACATCCCTCCTTTCATTCAAACATATTCAAATACACACATCTCCCCTTGCACCAAATGATGGATAACTTTGTATGAAGCAAAAATACATAAAATTGTAAATGCATAATATCCACGGATGAGTTAGCAAATTACATTTATTTAAACGAGAGTCACATAAAGTTTGGATAGTCCAAGAAAAAACATCTTTGGTTGTTTATAATGGACTATTAATGTTTAAGCACTCATTAACCTCTAATAGCACATCAATACCATGATTTTTTATGCTTTGTAGTGTATTTGTTGTAAATGTATCATCGAAAGTGTAAATGGGTTGTTGAATTTTTTAGTTTTATTTATCTCACCTTAATTACTTTTTAAAACCATTCTATCTGAACATTTAACTCGATTAACCATCATAATTATTCTTTATCATATACTTTAAAAAGTTATTTAAAAATCAAATTCGATGATGTTAACGTAACACACTATTAATAAAATTAAAATAACTAAAAATAATAAAATCCTTGAATAATTAAATATATCATAACTCTAAAGAGTATTGATTATTCTAAGTTTATTAATTCGACAGAGGCTAAACACACTTATAACATGAAGAGCCATATTTTGATTGTTCACCATATAAAATAGGGTGAATTGATTTTTTTGTTTATAAATTTGTTATAATTAAAATCTTTCATCAAACTATAATTTTTATTTATTTTTTTCATTAAATTTGATAAGTTAATTATTTTTTTTAATTTTAAATTGATAAGTTATTTTCCAGACTAAAAAAATATTTTGTGTAAATCTAAAGGAAATATTTATTAGCAAGATTAATTTCTCTAAACATTTTTGAATTAAATTCATTATTAATTATGATTATTATATAAACTTTCACATTCTATATTTATTTATTTATTTATTTATTTTAATTCTATCTTAATTATTTATTAGGTATATGCCTGCAAATCTTTTTTTGACATATTTTAATTATATAAATTTTTTAATAATATACATTATATTGATATTAGAGAAAATTGGTTCACTCAATTATATTTTTTTCAAATAATATGTACAATAAAATCATTATTATTTAATTTATTTATTAATAAATACTTATTTAAAATAATTTATCTAAACATTTAATTTAATAGAATAATCTATACTTTTCTTTATGGGATACATTTTTTCTATACTTTAGTACTTAAAAGTATTTAAAAATCCAATTCATTTTAGTAACATAGTTTCAACTTAATATAATGATGATGATGGTAGTGGTTAACGTCCATTGAGACCAAACCTTGGTCTATCGGACCTAAAGAAACGAATTATTTAGTTTGATTTAAGATTTTATTCCTATGCTCAAAAAGCTTGGAGAGAAGCCTCCCGAGCTCACTGCAATTTTGACAATGTAAAAGGCTAGGAAGTTCAGTGTTGCAACAAAGATTTTGAAATTGAGATCTAATGTGGTTGTACGCGAGGCAGTCTAAGGCGAAGTGATTTTCATCATCGATGTTCATACTCTCACAGAGATGGTAGAACCTTTCCATCCATGGTGTTTTAGGAATTGCCCAACAACCCATTTCACTATAGAGCTCATGAGAGTTCGTTCTAATCTTGACTATATTAATTTCTTCTTTGAGCTAGTTAAAATAGAAACATACTTTTGATATTCTAGGGTGCGGTTGATGACCTCCTTATAATATCTTGATTTTCTTTTAGTTGCTAAATATTTCTCGCGCCACATTTTTTCTTTGAACTTAGAAGTAACAATATTTATAATGTTATTAATGTTTCGCAATGCAACATTCTCGTTGATCTTCCAATGGTTTAACCAGGCCATGGTGTCTTTATACCAACCTCATTTGAGCCTTAGGTGGTTTTAGTTGGAATTTAAAGCTAGCTTAGGAAGCCTATAGTCTCCTATGTTATTGAGTTTATGTTTGTACAACAGAAGCCTAGTCATAGCTAGGCTCTCGATATGGAAAAGACCCACTTATATAAGGAGAATAGGATAGGGTGTGTTGCTTTTAATTTTGAGGTTATACATTATAAGACACTTCTGGATTTGCTCAATCTTTCTCCAGGATTCTTTAGAGATGCTACAACCCCAAACCTCACATCCATATAAGATAACCAGAGTTACTAAAGTTTCAAAGAGGAACTTCTTTCTATCCCACATTACAAGGTTTGTCATTTTACAATTACTTTCAAGACCAAAATAAGCTTTCCATCCCCCATTAATCCTTCTCTCAATGCTATAGTCCCAGGTACTTGTAGGAAGACACTTCCTCCAAGTTACTATTGTCATACATAAAATTAGCGTAAGTGTCCTTCTTAGATTTGATAATCATAACTTTTGTTTTGTGAGTGTTAACAATCATACCCATGGTAGAGCAGAAATCCTTAAGAAGTATAAGTTGCTTATCAAGATTAGATGGGCACCTTGTGAGAAGAACAATATTGTCATCGTAGAGAAGAAGGATGATGAATATCCCAGTAAAGATTGTTCCAGCACATCCTGCTTCCTCTAAACAACCTTCTAACTGGTTCGAAACATCGTTAAAAAAGAAACCTGATGCGATGGATCCGGAAGATAACCTACATAACCTTCTAGCTTGTCGATCTAAATGCCAAATAGGGTAGGGGAGAGGGGGAAACCTTATTTAACTCCAATATTACACTTAATATCTTTCAACCACATAAAACAAAACCAAAAGGAACTCATTCAGCACATAAAACAAGACAACAAGGAAGAAAATGGTTGATTTCAAAGTTTGTGGCCAATTCTTACTATTTTCTTATAACAACTCAAGGTTTGATTTTCTTAAGTTGTTTTACAATAACCATCCTTGAATATCTTCAAATAGGTGCTAATATATAATAAGATCCATCGAAAGAATTGATTGAGATTGGGTTAACTATGGGGTGTGAGTATATGTTGGCATATAAAAAATTAATTGTGAATTTGTAAGGATATATATATATATTTTTACTTCTCTCAGTTTATAATTAATAAAACAAAATAAATCCTTTATATTAAATCCATGTTTTATAACGAGGTTCAAAACATGTAGGAAACAAAGTATGAAACTACGCCAACAAAAGACTTGTTGCAACAAGGCATGAAACTTGGTTTTGAAAAAATGTTCACAGTTTATGACTGACTTCTTACTATGGTACATTTTTATTTGATTTACATTGATGTATATTATTTATTTCAATTTTCATTATTCTCACCAATGTAGATACATTCATTGCACTATATTTTTATGTTTGTAGATACAACAAGTTCAAGAAGACAACCAATGAAATCAACAAAACATTCCTCCAAATAAACTAATCCATGGAAGTAGCTCAAGCAATAATAATAGTTCTAGCTAAGATTGAAATCTATTTGGATATCAATACAACCTGTTGTATTTCTGAAATCATTGTATGCGAAAATCCTACATTTCGTTTGATGTAATGGACATAGTGTCCCAATTGAAAGAAAATGGGTTACCAATAAAAATATCATTTTGTATGAGGAAGAAACTCTTATTAATATATAATAAAATACATCTTCATTTATTTTATTATGTTATCCAATGTCACTATCAAAAGCTACACCAATGATTGTATATATGGATGATTAAATATTATGATGAAGAGATGTGAAATCTCATATTATAAAATATTAATACAAACATAATATAGAATGCACTAATCAAATTTAAATTAATATGAATACTGTTATAAGAAATATGTCAATTTTTTTTTATGAATAACGAATTTTAAAAATTACAATAATTGCAATGTCACAAGACGATGTTTCCAGAAAAGAGAAAATATCATACAAAATATCGGTGCGTCTATAACATAAAAACACACGGGTGCATCATGTTATATAAAAGAGCCATAATGACATATTTTTTCATGACCGATGCCTTTTTGAAAAACGACAACACCAAGGTGTTTATTTCTTCAAGCACTTGTATTGTTTGGAATTAATGCCCTGATACATTGTAATTCTTAATGCATCAGTTCTTTCATAGAACTAACACCCCGTCTCTACAAAATATTACTTCCATACCTGGTGCATTAGTAAAATTAACATCACTAGTCCTTTTTATATCCCTAACACCCAAGTGCATTTATAGAAATAATACACATCGACACTCTCAGTTTAAACAAAAGCACCGAGATTGCAATTATTTTTTTCATGCCCCGATGTTGCTCCTTAAAAGAATGCCCAAGGACATTTTTTGATAGATAAGCACGGGGTCAATATACATTTCATGCTCCATTACTATTTACATTCAACACCTCGGTGATTTTAGCTATCTATGCAGCCCAATGCTTTTATATATGTAACACACTGGTGCTACTTGTTTCATGAAGAACATTGCAATAAAACATCTGCTAAAACATCCAATCGCCCAAATTATTTCAGTTGTGATAAACTTCTATTATAATCTTTGCTAAAACATCTACTATCACAAAAAAATGTTTTAGAGGATGCTTTTTTTGACAATTTTTTCCAATTTTATAACACTAAAATTCTTCGTTATAACCTCCGCTAGAAGGTATTTTCTTTGTAGTGTCTCTTGGTTAATGGAAAGAATGGGGGACCTTACCCCTGATGGTTACTTGAAATTGGGAAGAATCCTTTTTCTTGCGAGTAGAAGGAGCTAGAATCACTTTGAGGAAATGGGATGGCTGGCTAAAAAAGTATGAGCCACTCCACCCCAGTAACCCTCGGAGTATCTTTAAGAAGGAAGAAAGACAAAATCTTTTCCAGTACTCACCAAAGGAAGGAGAAGGTACAACAAGGATAAGAGATAAAATTTTCAAGGATAGACATGTGACCTAGACCTAAAGCAACAATGGTGGTCATGTTAAGGAAGAAAGACCAAATATTTTCTAGTACTCGCCAAAGGAAGGAGAAAGTACAACAAGGATAAGAGATAAATTTTCAAGGATAGACATGTGACCTAGACCTAAAGCAACAATGGTGGTCATGTTTCTCTTTCTGAGAGCACCGTTGTCGAGGGGAGGATGTGTCTAACCCCTCCTAGTATGTTCAAATAGCTCTTAGGAAAACCATGTTCTGTATTTGCCCCTGCACCTGTTGTACCGGGAGCAAGAAGACAACCTTAGTAAGGATATAGGTTATATATCCATGGAAATAGAAAAAGGATTGGGTGGCTCAAGGAAGAGCCACATTTTTGTGTTATGGTGTAATAACGCAACAATTTTTCTTCATGTTTTCTCTTCTCTTCAAGGTTTGTGAATCAGTGGCTTGGTCCCACCATATAATGAGGGTTCTGAATTTTGTAATCTTTAGATTAATCACTATTTTGATGATGCAATGCACAAGACTTGATTTGCAAATTTTGGAAAGGTTCTTTGGTTTCTCTCTATAAGGGCAGAGAACCTTGATTAGTGATGGGCGAATATCCCCCAAGATTTTTTTCATGTGCTCTATGTATGTTTCCATGTTAATATAATGTGAATAATCACCCAAAAAAGACACCCTAATGGGCCTCTGTCTTTTTATGTAACAACGCCCTAATTGGCCTTAGTTCTTGGGTCTGACATTAGCCTCTTTAGGCCTTCTTATCTATGATATGAGAAAATATTATGACAAAGATATTATAGAGATATGTTGAGCCCTATGAAATATGCATAATAAAATGTAAAATTTCATAAACATTGTAAATTCCATGAATATAGTAATCCCGAGAGAGTACTTGAATTGAAAGGCAAAACACATGAATATTGTTACAAACCATCAACATATATATAAATATTTCTATGTTCATGTTATATGTAATCTTTTCTTAGAAATTTTACACATTTAAAAAAAAAATAGAACAATTTTAATTCAATATTAATGGAAATAAATGAGACCATTACCTGGACTCATGAAATTATTAAACAAGTGAATATAGAAAAATATAAATGGATGATGTAACATGTTTTTACCTTGCAATTGATCACACCAACGATCAAGAAAACAACCAATAGAGTTATGGAAACCATTAAGCGATTCATGCATGTAGATTACTTTTGTGAAAGTTAGAAAATATAATTTTATATACTTTTAAATCACCATAAATTCACGCAGTCAAGTATTTGGGATATATCTCTCTATATATATATATCACCATTAATGATGATTCAACACTTAACAATAGAAGAAGATCACATATCATTTTATTTGGTGAATTTCTTGTGCAATTGAAGGAGGGATTTGAACTTTCCTCCCATTCATAGATGAATTGCAACTTAAATCACTTGGATTTGATCACCCCCAAGCTATATCCAATGTTGAGGAAGTAAATGTTTGATAATGATCCCCCATCTATAAATAGAGTAGGTGTCATGGTCACTATGAGAGTATGATATGTGGGTTGGATGATAAATATAACTGATAAATGGCATACTCTTGAGCGAGTTATGGTGTTAATTTATCTCATTTTATCCCCATCACCTCAGTTCCTCATGCATTTGAGTGGAAATGAGGAGCATCGTCTCAGTTTCCTTTTCAGGGACATTTTGTCCCTTCAAATTTCAAAAGGGGAATCTTTGTAACAACGTTCCATCTCGTGCTTGAATTATGTGCCATCTTTTGAAGGTTCACATGTTGTCTTTTAATTGAACCCTCAAAATATAATTTAAAATCAAGTGTTTATAATAATTATTATAATATAATTAGTATTTATGATAATTATTATTATACTAAGTATATTTAAATTTTTAATAATTTATATTTACTTAACTTATTAAGTTGTCATTAAACATGCTTGGTTATATGAAATAGGGGTTGACTTTTTTCCAGAGGGTTCAAATTTTTTTTGAGTGGATAAGGGTGTGAAATTATAGGGCAAGAGACAAAACTCAGTAATATCTTCCTCGTAACTAATATTTCTAAGGTGTTCCAACCTTTAGTAGCATTAATTATTAAAATAAATCATTAACTTAATGTATTAACTAGTCACGTATGTTTCGAAATTAGTGTAGTCATTACTGTTATGTTTACAATAATAATGTATGTCCTACGGTTTTTAGACCATGTTGTCCATTTATGTTAAATGTGTTAGGATAAACTCTTGTGAGATTCACTTAATTCAAAATTGAGAGGATTTATTCACTATTTTTGTTTGTAACATGCTACTTAATGTGTAATTATAGTGATCTAGTATTAGAAGTTATCTTCCTTTACAGGTGTTTTTTTTTGGGTTAAATTTGACACTCGTCATTTCTTGAGGTTCATTTGTTAAGAAAATGGATTGAATTTGTGAAGTATTAGAGTTATCGAAAATTCTTGTTAATGATATTGTAAAAATAAACAAAACCACTTTCACTAACATTAAAATTCGTTTACAAGATGTATATGAGAAAATTGAATTTATCCAACTTAGGTCATAACTATAGTAAGTCGAGCTACAACAAATGGTATAATCATTCTCGACCATTAGAGGAAATTTCAACCTAAAAGTGGTATCCTAAGGAAAAATCATAAAATAATAGTTAAAATAATAAAATAAGAGTTATGAATTTTGGAGGGAAAAGAAGAAAACTACTTTTTTTAATTGTATTTTTGGTTTATCTCCTTATATTTTTGGCAGTCTCTGAATCCTCTGGTTCTTTGTGTTCGTTTAATCAGCGCGCAATTAGCGGGATCTGCTTCCTTTTGCCATCACACATTCATTCATTCTGCATTTGCTACTCTGCACTATTTTGGCTTTGTTTCGACTAAGTTCAGGCAGTCTCTGAATCCTCTGGTTCTTTGTGTTGAAATGGAAGGAAAAGAAGAAGACGTTAAGCTCGGGGCGAACAAGTATTCGGAGAGGCAGCCGCTCGGGACTGTGGCACAGACGAGGGAAAAGGATTACAAGGAGCCTGGTCCCGCGCCACTGTTCGAACCCGGGGAGTTAGCGTCATGGTCCTTCTGGAGGGCGGGTATTGCAGAGTTCATGGCGACTTTCTTGTTTCTTTACATCACGATCCTCACGGTCATGGGTCATGGGTGTCAAGAGGGCCGACAATGTTTGCACTAGTTCTGTTGGAATTCAGGGGATTGCATGGGCCTTTGGGGGAATGATCTTCTGTCTCGTCTATTGCACAGCTGGTATTTCATGTAATAATCACTCTTTTCTGGCTTTTAGCTTGCCTGAGATGACATGAAAAGGTCCCGAGGAGCTTAAGGTTCTGTCACTGAGGGTTTTAACAGCATAATATTTGTGTTACAGGTGGTCACATTAACCTTGCGGTGACCTTTGGGCTGTTCTTGGCCAGAAAGCTGTCTCTGCCCCAGGCTGTGTTCTACATGATATGTCAGTGCTTGGGAGCCATCTGTGGCGCTAGTGTTGTGAAGGGCTTCATGGAAGGCGAGTACCAAGGGTACGGTGGAGGTGCTAACTCTGTGGCTCATGGCTACACCAAGGGAGATGGCTTGGGTGCTAATATTGTGGGAACCTTCGTTCTGGTCTACACCGTTTTCTCTACTACCGATGCCAAACGAAGCGCCAGGGACTCTCACGTTCCTGTAAGTAGTAGGCTTAGTTTTCTTAATAAGCGTTCCATATGAAAATACCCTTTTCTTTAAAATAAGCGAAGATCCACTCTATTACTTGCCCTGTATATTCACAGTTGGATATCTGTGTAAACATGTCAGCACCTATGACTGTATTACTTGCCCTGTATATGCATAGTTGGATATCTGTGTAAACATGTCCGCACCTATGTGAAGAGAGAATGTGCTCTACTAGATCAGCTTCCATTGATACTTATTTAAGTGCTTTGGGGCTGGGGTTGTTAAAAGATGAAATATCTCATCTTTAGAGTTACCTACCTAGCAGAGAACTGATTGCAAGTTTGCTGGAAATGGTGAAAGGAGGAAACGCATTTCTTCCATAGTAGAAGCGGATGAACTCGAGGTTGTCATGAAGTGAAGGGGCTGTCATTCTTCTGATCTTTTCCGGAGTCAAGCCACATCCAGCAGATAGATTTGGGAGATCGATTTATAAAACCTTGTGACAACCAACAACGCAGATTGATTTGGTAGTCGTTTGCAGCAAAGATTGAAGTTTTACTAGACCTAGGTACTTCAATCATTTCGACCTTTGTCGCCTATTTAAAATGAATATTTCAAGTTTGTTTACTCCGAGCATGGTAGACCTGCCTAGTGTATGTTTTTTCTCATTGAATTAGTAGATAATGAAAGTGAGAGATCTGTTTTTTTTGCGCAGAGAATGACATATCTGTATACGTTTCTTCAATGAACAGGTAATAACCGAAGTTCACTGAGGTCAGTACCTTCATATCCCATACGCAAGGGGATGCGTTATAAGTGACTGGGAGGAAATTACAACTATTGTGGCAGCATGGATTTCAGGTAGATAAATGTGTCTTGATTCATATTTTCAGCCCATTTCATTTATATATCTACTTGTAGCTGAAACCTAAATATTTGCATTTGCAGATGCCTCTAAAAATATGGGCTCCCCTTTGAGACATTCCAAAGACCATAAGGAAGCAGAAGCAACTTGATAGCTTATTTGCCAACATCTGACCTTTTATTCTTGTAAAGAATTGAGGCAATTAGGGGAGTTTTATAGTTGGGAAAAACTTCGAGAGTTAAATCTCAACGGGTGTGAACGAGTAGAGAAGCTGTCGTGCCTTGAAACGTTGATATCTTGGTGTTGGAAGAATTCGATGTCTTTAGACGAGCGTAATGTTCGTAACTGTCCAAAACTGCAAAAGGGGTGCGGGAATTATCGATCACCTTCACCAACAATTGAATAAAAACCTCTGCATAAGAGGTAGTGCTCTGCTCCAAAGAACAATCGTTGAGATTGTTTAATCCTTGTCAAAATAGTACTGAGTTATAAACAAGACAGCAAAAGCAGCAGTGTCTAGTACTTATGTAATTCTGATAGTTGAGGTTATTTCAGGGTTGTAAAAATAGTACAGGCACAGCCATCCGGTGGCTAGTTTTATTATGTTTTATTTGTAAATAAAGACATGGTTTATTGGGTGTGATAAAAGAGAGATGTTGCTAAGTTTGTTGTGGACATTTGCTCTCGTTTCTTGGTTTGTTTTCATTTTCTTGATAGGGTAGTGATGATGACATGGTATCAGAGGTTCGTGGGAGAGTGGAGACATGAATCACTAATTTGTGACTTATATGAATCACTAATTTTCCAGTCATTTCTGTTAAGTTCATAATAATATTTGCATCATATTTGCATCCACTGTTCCAAGTTTTGCAATTCGCGATTTACTACTGTTATCACTGTTGTTGTAAGGTGAATTCCAGCTCTGGTTTATCCATGACAAACTGCCCTGTAAGGCTGGGGTTGTTAAAAGATGAAATATTTTCTGCTGATGCTATTTTGTGACTTATATGAATTACTAATTTTCCAGTCATTTCTATTAAGTTCATAATAATATTTGCATCCACTGTTCCAAGTTTTACAATTCACTGTAGACCACGGCAGGGACTACCGTCACCACAGTGGCTCCTTGTTTTGATATAAAATTTAAAGAAAATTTATATCCATACATTTAATTCATTTTAAACTT
>APFE031451688.1:0-26714 GCA_000404065.3 Pinus taeda | reverse complement strand
TTAAATTCTAGTCTTAGTTTAAGTGCAAGGAAATATATAGATCTGATTAATTTTCTTTTCCCTGTTTTTTTGTCAAGTCAAATAGAGTTGTTGCCAAATTCATTGTAGTCATTTGGTTGATCAATAATAGTTGTTTTTTCTAACAGTATCAATTGAATGATTATGTAGACACGAATTTGAAAGTTTCAAGGTGAAAACTTTTGATTCTGTGTACACAAATTCGAGAGTGTCAAGAAGAAGAGAAATTATTGACAATTAAACGTTTGTCACCATCACTCCATGTGGTTTTGTTATCCGAGGAAGAAGATTGTAAAATGTGTTATTTACAGGAAAGCTTTTGATAGGGAAAGAAAACGAATTGGAGTTTGTGTTAACATGGATGTGGAGGCTGACTTCAAAATGGTCCTCTTTATTCCCTTCACATGCGAAGTAATACTAATCAAATTTGGTTACACGGCTAAGTTTTACTGTGAGAGAGAAGCCGTATGAAAATTGTCCTCTCAATTGAAGTAATTTAATATCACGAGATTAAATTAACGGTTACGTTTAGTCTGAACCTTGTATGTTGTTTTATTTCATTGGGAGATATTTTTGGGTCGATGTTTGCATGTAGTTGGAGTAAATTTAAAGTAAGTTTATATTTTTGACTTGGTCTAAATATTATATGCTTTTCATTTTATCTCGTGATATTTTCTGATCAATATTTTGCAAGCAGGTGGGGCAATTCCGTGATATTTTGTGGTTAGTTTTTGGAAGCTCGTGGGGATTTTTGGAATAGGCAATCTGAACCTTGTAATGTATGTAATCTACCTAATCCGAGTTTCCTAGATATTTGTAATGTATGTAATCTACATAATCAGAGTTTTCTACATATCTTTTGAAGAAAGTTAATTTTATTTATTTACTTGAAAATATATTTTAAATAGTGAAAATTAGAACGTTAAATTTATTTATTTATTGGAAAATAAAAGAGTGAAAATTCACAATCTCAATGTCAAATTACATTGAAAACAAGTGATAGGTATTGTTTGAAGAGGGCACAATTTAATCTGATTTAACTAAAATTTTAGTGTAGATTAATTAAAATTTAGAATTTTAAATTTAAATAAAAAAGTTTAAATTTAATTATCAAAATATTTAAATTTTTTTAGGATGGAAATAAATTTAAGACGGCCTAAACACTCCCTACCTAAAATCCTGAATCTAGACTGCTACCATCCAAATTTTCTAAAAATATGCAGATCTCTGGAATTAGGTGGTAGGGGAAATGGATAAAAGAAAATAGTGTGTACGCATGTCTTTTGTAAAGAGAAATCAGTTTGTGCACGTCTTTTATAACCAGAAATTATAGGGACCCCATATTATTTGAGGGCCACGTCTCATTCAACTACCACCACGAGGAAAAATATTGTGACAAGAATGTCAGGAAGCGTACGGCTGTGACCGATCAGGTTGAATCTACAGAATGGAATTTATTCACGAAAATACGCATGGATTAAATGTTTGCGAAAGTACGCACCGCCACTGATGAAATTTCCACGAAAGTACGCACGGGCGGGATGCAACGTATTATGTGCTTACTGTGGAGATGAATGATTTATATTCTGAACTCCCGCACTTCTCTATCCGCCACAACCAGTCCGCCTGCTGCGAAATAAAAATCAATATATCTGAATGTGAATATCGTTGTGATTGGGCGAGAGACAATTTCGATGGATATTGCAGACGCGAGCCTTGTGTTGGAGTTCGTTCGCCACCATTTACTGGAAGTGGAGGACGATATTGATATCAGATATTTTGGAGGAAACTCATCCTCAATGTCTTCATCCTTATCCTTCACCACCGGCGGCTCATGCCAGAGTAGCAGCAGCATATCAGTATCAGAGGACGATGCGAGTAATTTTACCCAACAAAACTGCTCTCCATCTTCTTCTGTGCGCTCAGTTAGAAGAATAGAGACGGTTAAGGTAAAGCCACAGGCACATGAGGAGGAGAATGGAGGGATGGAGAAGAGCTGCGCCAGACACTACAGAGGAGTTAGGCGGCCGCGATGGAGAAAATTCGCGGCTGAAATAAGGGACCCCGCAAGGAAGGGGGCCAGGATATGGCTGGGTACTTTCAAAACCGCCGAAGAGGCTGCTCTCGCATATGATCGCGCTGCCTTCAAAATTCGCGGATCCAGGGCTATGGTTAACTTTCCCCTCGCCTTAGCTTCCAGTTCAGAAAATGGATCGGCCGATAGCCACAAGGCGCACAAGAGGAAGAGAGGAAACGGTGGCGATGCGGTGACGGAAGGTTGAGCATTACCTGCATAGGCATATATAAATGTAATTATTTATTATTAAGCTTAAAAATATAAAATATATCGCTTACCATTATTTTAGCTTTTCGGGACGGGCTGAAACCCCAGGCACGCGTTGATTAATGAACACAGACAGCAACCATTGCTAGGGAATTCTTGCCTTCCATGTTAGTGCCCAACCACCTGTTTTATTCCTAATTTGTTAGTCCCAAACAGCTTCACCGGCTATAGAGCTGTTGCACCGCCTTTCAGACAGCATTCGCAGGCGGACGGACCAGCTTAACTAGGCCATTTCAGTACGTTTCTATATGTTTGGCGAGATGGAATCATTTGATTTCCGTTTTAGCGTATGCTTGCTGGCTTTGTGGGCTTTAAGAACACCATATTTATTAATATAATTGTACCCCTATAAAATTATTTTTTCAAATTGATTTCATAAAATTATTAAATTATAATACATATTATAAAATAAAATTAATACTTTGAATATAATTTTTTTAAACTAGTGATAAAAATCAAGATTTAAAAAATAAAGATAATCTCAATCAAACCATATGAACGATATTAACTTAAAAAATAGTCCCACTAAACCTATTACATTGGAAAAAACAAATGTATATTCATCCTACGAAATTAGAATAATTAACAAATATCTCGAGTTGAAATCTAAAATCTCTGTCGCTGTCAAGACAGTTACGAAGAGGAATTGCGAAAATTTGGTGAAATTTTCGTGCGTCAGAAAAGGTTAGAATAAAACAGAAAATCGATGAGAGAGCGAGCTGTAATGTTGTCGTTCAGTGACAAACAGTTTTCATTTTGTTTTCCCTTATTTCTGTAGGCCCAGCCTGTACAGATTCCCTATTTTGGGGATTTGACCGAGCTTTAAATTTTTTTTTAATTATGGGTGGAACTTTTATTTGGAATTTTCTTTGCTTGGACTGAGCTTTTTATTTTTTATTATTATGGGTGGAACTTTTAACGGATACTCGTGTAACCGATTCAATCAATAGACTTTTTAGACTTTTTATAGCTGGTTGGCTTCTCCATTTTTCTCTTTTTTGAAATGAGTTGTATTGTGATAGTTTGAAAGTTGTTTTTGTTGTGGGTTTTTGCAAAATCCACTCAGAATTTATTGAAATCACAATTTTGATAGGTAGTATAGAATTTTTTCAGGGTGGTGTTGAATTCATATGTGCAGCAAAAAATCACTGTAAATAACACAAATCAAGATTTTAATCCCAAAGTCCAAAAAGTTACTAAAAACAATTCCATTTCGAAATGATTGCTTCACACATATCTTTATTTTTAAATATTTATTATTTTAGATTTGGTTAGTAATATTATAGCATTTTTTTTTATGGTCAAAGTATCTTGACATCTTATTATTTTGTTGTGGTGTTTTTTTTTTTTTTTTTTTAAATGCTGGATAATCTATCATACCTCACTTGTCAAACCAACACTAAAGACAACCATTTTTTGCTGCTAATGGGGGCACTCCAGCCAGAGGCCTCTGGGTCTTGGGCCGTTAACTTGTTTCCTTAGGTCGGAGGAAGATGAACTCTTAGGGAGGTCCGAGGAAGATGAACTCTTAGCCAAGAAGTAGTTTTAGGGCATACTCCAGGACCAATTTTTGTTTTGCTTTCGTGATTTTGTTTTGTAAATTTAAAATTAATTTATAATTTTCTAAAAATCTTATTTCTAATTTTCAATTGCTTGAGCAAGCTCCCATGGAACATAATTCCCCTGGTGGATGGCCTTTAAGCATTTCGTCAATGAGTGCTGGGAAACTAACATTTTAGGGCATACTCAAGGCCCAATTTTTGTTGTATTTTTGCAATTTTTGTTTTGTAAATTCAAGAATAAATTTATAATTTTCTGAAAATTTTATTTCTAATTTTCAAGTAGCTAAGCAAGATGGGACATAATTCCCTACTGAATGGCATTTTCTTTTTGTATTTGTCAATGCTTCACAAATCATTTAAAAAAATAGAATTTGTGTTTCATGGGTGATTGTTCCAACACTAACATTGGCAATAAGATTTGTATGCTACCGCTCTCCCCAATAATACCAGAACTAATGTGGTTGCAGGTCTTGGTCTTTTATATAGGCAGCAGCGGATGTCCTGAACAAATCTCTAGTTATTATGAAAACAAATCTCTAGTTATTATGAAGCACACTGTTATGCTACTCTTGTTGGTCCTTTATGCAAGTTGAGGGAGCTGGGATAGGGAAGGAAAGAAAGATGGTGAGCTGAACAAATTTCTAATTAATATGAAGTTCCGCACATTCAGTCGTGAGCAGCTTCCTTGTGCAGAGGTTTACCTCTATTGAGATTTCACTATGCAGAATAACTCTTCTCTCCCATTATACACTATCTTTTTTTAACATGCATTCAGTTGTAATTGATCTTTTGTCGATTCACTGAAACGCAATTCGTTTAACTATAATGTCATTTCGCTGGAGTGATCTCAAGGCCTCACATTCGTTTCACCCAGGTATTTCACGAAGGAGGAGGCTTGGGATCAATTTAATGGCAGCGGAGGCCTAACGATGGAGGAGGCCTAGAATCAATTGTCAGGCATTAATCACGATCAGTGCCACTCACTGTTCAAACGACGCCGATCACTATTCAGTAGACGGCTAATCCGACGCAGTTAATGTGTATCCATAGCTAAAAATGTGTATAAATTTCCAAGCTTAGTAATGAACCGATCAAGTTTGGAGTGATTTTGTTCTCTGATATGGTATCAAGGCAGGTTCGAGTAAGCTCTGTGGTGTTGAGCAATGTGAGGAGGTAGTGAGTCGTTGTTGTGTTCGAGTCTGACCGACTACGTTTCTGTTGTGTGGTGGATAGTCGTGCATCTGTGGTGTGGTGGATAGTCGTGAAGTGGAAGCATTAAGTCGTGGCAGCAGTAAGTTCGATGAACTGCATGCCAAGGAGTTTGTGACTATGTGTATGTGGATCGTGTAGTGGACGCTCTGATAGTGTGGCCATAGTCCTGGTCATTTGTTGCTACCACCAAGGTTTGATGTGTGGATTGTATCATAGTGAACTGCATGGAATCTTTTTGGAACCATTGATATCTCCACCTAAGGACTTTTCAAACTGAACATAATTATGTTTTCCTGGTCATGGTCAAGAAGATTGGCAAGATGGTCGTACCCCTTGATCCAGGATGTTTTTGCTTATAGATGTATACAAAAGAATTGTATATAAAATTGCAGCTTAACACATAAATGTGCACACATGTAAACAAGAAAAAAACACATAAAAAGGCACAAAAAGAAGACACCAAGGCTTGATAACAGACTTCGTCCAATTTGGACTACGTCTCTAGGCCCAACTCAACAATGGGGAGACCTTTCTTATTAAATGGCATGAATAAACAGAGTTACAGTCATCAATCTGTCCATAAAGAGGCTTATACCTCCAATCTACCTGATGGCTATGAAATGAATGCCTGAGATGGAGTGGTGTGCAGCACCAAAACTTCCCGCATCAATAGAAGAAGGTTCGAGTCATGTAACTATTCAAAACAGTTCAATAGATGCTCTCGGCCTCTGCAAAATAGTATGCTGCAACCATAAAAAAAACCTCCCCCCGTGCTCTTCCCTTGATCCCATTTATAATGGATTTTCAGACAAGGTCCCCTTTAAATCGGGGCTTTCCTAGTTAATAAGAGAGGTTGGTAGAGTGGAAGTATCGGCGGGTGCAACCATTCCCTAGAAATGGCCTTTTATCATTTAAAATGATAACACTTCAAAAATCCTTAATACACTAAGAAATCCACCAAAACCGTTCACTTTGATTTCAAATATTATTAAATCGGGCATATAACCTGTATCGGGTTCGCGCTGAAGTTGCAATCGGCATTTCACTGGTCCATAGGTCCTGTTCACGGGGAAGGGCCGACTGTCGATCATCGATATCGGAGTCGGCCGATCGCGTCGGTCCCGCTCATATATCGCCCCAATAATGGTTCCGTCGATCAATGTATCACCAATCCAACTGCCTGATATATAGATGACCATCGGTTGCAATTGCCTCTGATCCGTCGATCCGATCTGATCGAAGATCAGCGATTGGGGGTTCCATGCTCCAATGCTTAAGTCCGCCCTCATGCGATCTCTGATTGTGATTTGCCTTTAAGGCTTTAAGACCCATTTCTAAAGGAAATTCCTTTTTTTCTTAAGGATTGAAGAACCCTTATTTTTGCAATAACTTCATCATTCAGACTCGGATTGAAGTATTGTTTGCACCATTCGAACCAGAACGACAAGATCTTTGTTCTGGTCCTAGGTTGACTACATTCCGATCACTTTGATCTTTGAGTTTTTCCATGCCATTGTATCTGAAGATCCACCTGGATCAATCCTCCCCATAGAGGAGCTTTCAGACTGCCAAAAGATTTTCATTAGTCAATTGACATGTGAGGGTACTATGCCCTCACTTTCTCTTTCTCCAGCCATCTTGCCTTGCTGGAATGCATTCCCTTGAATCCAACTCGAAGGTACTCTACATCTCCTTGCCATGAAGTCCTGTTATTCTGTCGAGGATGATGTCTTTGGGCAACGCATCGAGATATTCAGGTGCAAAATTGTCGACGGTAGGAACTGTGCCCACCTCATCAATGTCCATGATCAAAGGAGGCTCATACAGCTTCAGGTTTTCCACATTCACTACTGAGTACATCTGCATATATACTGGTAAGTCAAGACGAAAGGCATTGCTCCCAATCTTCTCCAATATGCTGAATGGTCCATACCGGAATGGCCACAAATTCTTTCCTTCTCCCTTTATCCTATATTTGTTGATGTGCAACCACCCCTTGTCACCCACTTGGAATTGATGGTCAACTCGGTGTTTATCATGTCAAGCCTTGTAACGGGCTTGACCCTTTTCCAATTGTTCTTGACTACTTGGTGAATCATTTGGATTTGTTGAATGAACTGTAGAGCTTTGTCTTTATCATTACGTCCACTAGAGCCATCCTCCCTTCCAAAGACCATGTCTAAAGGGTTCTTTGGCAGGTAAGCAAAGCATGTCTCGAATGGTGAACGTTGTGTCAATGAATGTAGTGCTCGGTTATAGGAATGTTGTATATAGGGTAGATATTCATCCCACAACTTGGGATGCTTCCCACAATAGCCTCGTAATTGATGTACCATGGTACAGTTAACAACCTCTGTCTCCCCGTCGGTTTGCGGGTGAAATGTCATGCTTCTTTTTAGTTTGGTGTCCATCATCCTCCACAAGCTGGTCGAAAACTCTCCAAGGAAGCGAGAGTCTCGATCCGACACAATTGATGTGGGTAATTCAAAGTGGACCCAAACATACTGAAAGAAAAGAGAAGCAATCTGCTCTGGAGTAATCTCCTTTTTACAAGGCATAAGAATACACATTTTGCTAAACTGGTCAATGACAACATGTAAATAGTTGTGACCCTTCATAGAAAAAGGTAGACCTCCTACAAAGTCCATTGGCACACTTTCCCATGGATGACTCCGAATAGGGAGTGGTGTGTAGAGCCCAAGTTTTCTATTAAAGGACTTTGAAACAGAACACATCACACAACCCTTTACATAGCGAGTCACAATGTTTTTCATATGAGGCCAAAAGCAAAATCTTTGTACATGACTTAAAGTTTTCTCGACACCAAGGTGTTTAGACACAAGAGAGGTATGGGCCTCTCAGATTACATGCACTCTTTCTCTTGTGGGAA
Organism: Pinus taeda; assembly: GCA_000404065.3. NCBI lineage: Eukaryota > Viridiplantae > Streptophyta > Pinopsida > Pinales > Pinaceae > Pinus > Pinus taeda. The sequence continues at coordinate 18,688 of APFE031451688.1, read as the reverse complement.
TACATAATTTACCAAGGTGATACAACAATTTCCCCCTGCAAGTGATAGTTTTCCACCTGTGAACCATGGGTTAGTTTTGCATAAACCTCCTTAAAGTCATCATCGTTAGCATATTGTTCAGCATATCTTTTCAAAAGAAAATGAAGCATTATGCAAAATAAAAGAAGCAGAAATAGGAGGGCGAGATAGAATATCGACCACTTTATTGCTAGTACCCTTCTTATACTTTATTACTAGATGAAACTATTGAAGAAAGCCCATCCACTTGAAATGATGAGTTTTCTGCAACTTAGTTTGTCACTGAAGGTACTGCAAGGGCTGATGATCTGTACGGATGATGGTCTCCTTGCCGATCAGGTAGTGTTTCCACTTTTTCACACTTTGCACCGAGGCATAAAGTTCCTTGTCATAGGTGGGATAATTTATCACAGCTTGGGAAAGCTTCTCAGAATGGTAACAAATTGGCTTCTTTTGTTGCATCAGTATAGCTCCCATGGCGTAATTGCTGGCATCAATTTCGATCTCAAACGGTTGTTGGAGATCGAATAAGGCTAAGACTTGCACCATGCTAATTTTCTCCTTCAATGTTTCGAAGGACTTCTGCTATCTTCCTCCCCATTGGAAGACCTGTTTCACACTTGTCAATGTGTGCAAAGGTGTTGCAATAATAGAGAAATTAGCAATAAATCTCCTCCAATACTGAACTGCACCTAGAAAGCTATGGACCTCAGTTACACTAGTAGGTTTAGGCCAATTTACAATTGCTTTAACTTTAGCAGGATCAATTTTGAACTGAACATGATCAACAATATGACCTAGGTAACCCAAAGAGGTTTTACTGAACTCACACTTTGACAATTTTACAAAGATTTTTTCTTTCTTCAGCACATCAAGCACTTTCTTTACATGACCCACATGTTCAAACCAACTCTTGTGAACTCTTGTTGAAAACGAGGGAAAAGGACAAACTCATCAATGAAAGGCTGAAATATACGATTCATAACCCACATAAAAGTGGCTGGAGCATTGCAAATCCTGAAGGGCATTACCATCGATTTGAACAACCCTTGCTTTCTTTCGAAAGTGGTTTTCCACACTTCCTGTTCCGCAATTCAGACCTGGTGATAACCACTGTGCAGATCCAATTTTGTGAAATATACAACACTTTTTAACTGATCCAATAAATCATATATGCGTGGGAGGGGATAGCGATTTTTTTACTGATATTTTGTTGAGCGCGCGGTAGTCCACACACATCCTCCAGTTGCCATCCTTCTTTGGCACAAGAACAATCAGCTATCCGCATGGAGAGGAGCTCAGATTGATCACCCCTTGGTCTAGAAATTCCTGTACTTGACAGTTGATCTCCTCCATATTGATTGCAGACATTCTGTACATGCCGATATTCAGTAGAGGGGCATCATGTAACAGGTAGATCTCATGTTAGATCTCCCTTTGTGGAGGTCGTCCCCCCGGCTCCTGAAATAATACATTATAATCAACAATTAATGCTTCAACTCTTGTTTATGCTTACCATCGGAGCCTTGGAACGTTGCTGCGAATTCAGTCTCCTTTTCCCTCGTGACCATAAGCATGCATACCTTCCTAGAGTTCACCAGTCATTTCATCTGCCTAGTGAGGCTGGTGTTAATTTTCTTTTGATGAGCCTACACTATGTACTCTATCCCATCCTTAGTGATGTTGTATTTATTTTCATGGTGGAAAAAGATAGCTTTTCTATCATACAGGTATGGGCTCCCCAATACCATGCCACAAATGTCCAGCAGTATAACATCCATCTCTACTTCATCTACAAGGTTAGAAGCAATCACAAATTTTACCTTGTACTACTGGGTTACATTCAATTTAGCGTTATCATGTATCCATCCCAATGGGTAATGCTTTGGGTGCGGTTTTGTTTCTAAGCCTAGATTTTTTACTAGAGATTCTGCAATTAAATTTGCTTGAGACCCTGTATCAAACAAAGTTTCTACTTTAGTATGGTTTACTACTACTCTAATATGAAATAATTCAATCCTTTTTCTATCATTTGAAATGGACTCATCTATAGAGCTGGTGCTTCCCTGTGATTTAGAATCAACGGGGGGTGTAAAGGTACCTTTTGTTCCCACTGCTGTGACCAGCGCTTCATATCCTAAATCTGATCCAAGGTCTTGTTGTGCTGCTACCACTGTTTTCTGCTTCCCTTTTCCTCCATATTTCTTTGGGCATTTCTCTGGGTGTTACTCCCAACAGTGATCATCATCCTGGCCTTCTTTCTTGCAATTATTGTGATAAGATTGCTCTCCTTCTTTGTCTGGCGCTGTTTTCTTCTCCTTCCCTTTCCATTTCGCTTTGGATTTTCCACTGGTAGGTTTGGACGGTGGCTTTTGGGATTGGTCTTCTCTTTCATTCTTGCCCCTATTCTCAATATGAATTGCTTTCACACTAGCTGCGTCAATAGTGGTTGGTTCAAACAATAATAATGAATGCTGAATATAACTATGCAGTGAGCTAATGTACTTAGTTACAAATTCAGGTGTATCTAGTGCAATACCCAAATTCAGTGTTTGCTTCCTAAATTCTTCTGTAAAACTAAGAATGTCCTGCCCTTTGCCTTGCCTTAAATATTTCCAATTTATCAAAGCTTTCTGTTTGTATCCTAAGGGATAAAATTGTTCCTTTAATGCAAAAGTAAAATCAAACCATGAGGAAAAGAGCTTACTGACATTTTTACTGCTCTGCAATTTACTCTCCCACCAAACGAGAGCTATGCTAGCCCGCTATAGAGAGGCCAACTGGACTTTCGCCTCATCCTCTATGATTTGCTAAATAAATCTCAATCTGCCTGATCCAATCGTTAAGCTTTTCTGCATTACTTTCACCATAAAACACAAGAAGATCAAATTTAACATCTAATTTAAAAAAAAGGTTTCTTTGATGCATCCTTTGGATTTCTCTGATTATGGTGGCGTGGGGAAGAAGAACCTTCACCACCAAAAGGAGAAGAAGGGGGTTCTTCTCCATCATTCCCATGTGTTGAACCTTGTCCTTCTGGATTCCTCTCTTCAGCTTTTTCCAGTCTTACAACTAGCTGGCTCATATTCTCTTCCATTGAGTAGAAATTCTTTCTTAAATTGTGCTCGTATTCAATATGAGCTTCCTCTTCAGCCATGTTTCTTCTTCGAGGTGCATTCCCTGCCTCTAGATCGAAAAAGTATAGATTCCCTTCGCCTCTTTGAAGCCTGCCTCTTGTGAACATACAAACATGCAATTCACATCTAAAAAGCCCAGCTCTGATACCACTTGATCTAGGATGTTTTCACTTATAGATGTATAGAAAATAATTTCATACAAAATTGCAACTTAACACATAAATGTGCACATATGAAAAGAAGAAGAAAACGCATAAAAAGGCACAAAAATAAGACATCAAGGCTTGATAACAGAGTTCGTCCAATTTGGACTATGTCTCCGGGCCCAACTCAACAATGGGGAGGCCTTTCTTATTAAATGGCATGAATAAACAAAGTTACAATCATCAATATGTCCATAAAGAGGCTTATACCTCCAATCTGTCTGATGGCTATGAAATGAATGCTTGAGATGGAGTGGTGTGCAGCACCAAAGCTTCCCGCAGCAATAGAAGAAGGCTGGATTCATGTAACTTTTCAAAACAGTTCAATAGATCCTATCGGCCTTTGTGAAATAGCGTGTTGCAACCATAGAAAAAAAAAACGCCTCCCCCCGTGCTCTTCCCTTGATCCCTTTTATAATGGATTTTTGAACAAGGTCGCCTTTAAATCGGGGCTTGCCTGGTTAATAAGAGAGGTTGGTAGAGTGGACGTATCGGCGGGCACAATCGTTCCCTAGAAATGGCCTCTTATCATTTATGTTGAAAGCTAATCCTTTTGATTGGGTGAATTTATGTAAATAGATAAATAGGAAATATGAACAGTCTCTCCCTCATGTATATAATGAAGACCTACCTGATGGAATAGTACAGTAGAATCATTTTTTCCTTGTGGAATTACTGCCTTGCGTGACATGGTATCAGAGTCAGCTCCTTTTTTTAGCCTTTATGTCTTTGTAACTCCCTAGTCTGCTCCTCTACTCTCCATATAATTCAGTGACTGAGTGCCTGTATGCCTATCTACTACACTGCCTGCGCTCTCTGGCTCTATGAACTGTCCATAAAAGTTGTGACTATTCCCTCATAACCGGTGGTCAGACCCGTGTGGCTGAAGAAGGCACGCATCTGGGGAATGGTTTTGAAATCCTCTGCATTGGTAACTCTTGTGAAAATCTGTAATTGAACATTGTATGCCACATACTCAATTTGCATTTGCCCTTGTTGCCGCTACTCAATCTACAACAAATCCCTTTTATAGCCTCGCTTTCCCTCTTTTCCGAACCATGGTTTCATTCGTTCTACAAACTAGGTATCAAAGCTTTCAAACTCACATGGTTTAATTTTGCTCTGCGCTTCTCTATTTTAGAGGGATTTTCATCCCATTCCTCCTTTCAATCATACAAGAAAAAAGTCAATTGACTGAGGCTACGAGGATGAAGCATTCGTAATTCTCCTTTGTGGAATGCTTTGGAACAAGTTTTTGTTTGAGAAATTCAGCCAGAAATCAATGACGCAGGTAACCTGTTTAAAGATTTGTGGTGTAGAATCGAATCAGAAGCATGGAGGGTGCTGCTAGACCTTACAATGGGCACATGTTCTTTGGTAATTTCTTGGTGCACATTCAATTTTCAGGGTAGAATCTGCAAATGTAGCGAACCCGAGGAAGCCATTAAATAATGTTTTTAAATTATAATCCCTTTTATGAAGACTGAATGACATTTTTAAATGGTGAAAAGATTACATATACAAAGGGACATATGGTAATTGAGTTTTTTATATAAAGGGGATGTATGGCATATACATATATAATGGTGGATTGATATGATGTTTAAAGCAAAACATTTATATGGGTCACATGGTATTGGTGTCCATATTGGTATATAAGGAAGAGATTTGAAATCTTTTGAGAATGCCCTTTTGAGTAAAATTTTACTGTATATTGGTAGAATTATTTTTCTATCAACAGAAGTAATTTTTTTTTACATAATGCATTCAATCACATCCATGGTGGGAACAGTTCTCACTGGTAAGGAGAACTATCCCGAATGGTCCCAGATGATAAAGCACACCCTCATTTTCAATGAGTTGTGGAAAGTAGTGTCTGTCGAAGATGGAGACAATGAACCAGTACAGCCTACCTCAGACAAAGAGCTTGTCATTTGGGAAAACAAAAACAGCAAAGCTTATGCATTAATCGCAACATTTGTAAAGGAAGAGGTGAGTCGCCATATTTTGTCATATTCAACTTCCTTTGAAGCCTTACAAAAGCTGAAAGAACTCTATGACTCACATTATGCACTTGAAGATGTTCAACTCATGATTAAACTCTTCACTCTTGAACTGCAAAATAATGATCCTCTTGCTCTTGCATCTGATGTAAAGTCTATAATGCATGATATCAAATCCACTAAGGTTGAATTGGATATTCCTCTTATTGCTTTTCTCAAGGCACTTTATCCTATTTACTCAAATTATCTTGAGTCATTGCAAGCAAATGGAAATCTCAAATATATAACCTTTGATTCTCTTGTGAAAAAGTTTGCTGAAAGAGAGAAAGCTTCTGGAAAGAAGACAACCCCTAAATCTTCTTAAGAGGCTGTGTGCCTTGCTGATAAAGAAAAGCATCCTGCTCAAGATTCTACAAGAGGAAGAGGTGGTCGAAGAGGAAGAGGAAGATATTTCAGAGGCAGGGGGGCAGACATTCTCAAGGAGAAAAGGAAGATTTGCATTGCATTCACTGTAGAAGAAATGGATCACATGATGCCTCTACATGCAAGCTACCATGGGGCAAAATTGAGCAGAAAAGAAACCAACAAAAAGGTAAAACTGATGATACAGACAAAGTAACATTAGACTAAATGAAGATTTATTTAATGCTTCACTTGCTTCTTAGAAAAATGATTGGTTGCTTGATTTAGGAGCAACCTGCCACATGACTCATAGAAGAGATTTTTTTGAAGATTTCGCTGACAATGTTGATGGAGCAGTATACTTTGCAGATCAATCAAAAATCAAGCCATCAGCGCTTGGCACAATTAGGCTTAGACTGCCTGGTCTTCCAGACTTTCTTCTGCATCATGTTCTATATCTCCCACAACTCAAGAGAAATTTGTTATCCTTGGTCCACATCCACCAGCAAGGTCACTCCATTCATATGTTTGATGGCAAGATTGAGGTAAGAAAAGCATCTGACCACTCACTTGTCATGAGGGGAAGAGAAGAAAAAGGGCTTCTCAAACTGCAAGGAACCTCTGCTCATGCACAACATTTCTCATATAGTTCTCATCATGAAGAAGGTACACTTCCATCAAGTTTATTATGGCATGCTATATTTGGTCATTTGAACTATGGCAGTCTCTGCTTGTTGAAGAAAAATGGTGTTGTTGGTTTGCCTACAATTCCTAGGAAACTTAAGCAATGTGATGCTTGCATTCTAGGAAAGCATAGCAAACAGTCTTTTCATGATTCACATTCAAGAGCACATAGAAAACTTGAAATTATTCATTCAAATTTATGTGGTCCAATGCATGTTCCTTGTACAAATGGAAATAAATATATCATGACATTTATTGATGACTACACCAGAATGTGTTGGGTTTATTTAATGAAGAACAAATCTAATGCTTTTCAAACATTCAAGAATTTTCATAAATGGATGGAAAATGATGCACAATCTCATATTGGGTTTATTCACACTGATAATGGAAAAAAATACACATCAAATGAATTTGAAAACTATCTTTGCCAACATGGGATCAAACATCAAACAACTGTGCCTTATAATGCCCAACATAATGATGTAGCTGAAAGAATGAATAGGACAATATTAAATATGGTACGATCCATGCTCTTCTTAAAAAATGTAAAGATAATGTTTTGGGCTGATGTTGTTCTATGTGCTGCATATATAAAGAATAGATGTCCATCTAATGCCATAAGAAACAAGACTCCATATGAAATGTGGTATGGACATGTTCCTTTGGTAAAGAATCTCAGGGTCTTTCATTCCACCTATTATGCCTTGATACAAAAGGTACATAGAAACAAACTTGGTGCTAGAATTCGTAAGTGTATCTTTCTGGGATATTCAAACACCTCCAAAGCATATCGTCTCTATGATGATGTAAATAAAAAGTTTGTTCCATTTAGAGATGTAATTTTTCTTGAATCATCCAAAACTGACAATGTTGTTGAATGGCAACTTGATCGCTTGGGCAGATTCACAAAAGCAAAATCATTTCAAGAATTTAATAATCAGATTCCACATCTTCAAGGGGGGATTCCTATATTAGATCAACATGTGGAATCTTCTTTTGAAGAATACTCTCCCCTGCATGAAACTCCAACAACGAATGATGGTTTAAGTGATGTAATTGATAGAATTGGGAGACTCAATCTTGATTCAGTCCCAACTCAATCAACGGAGAAACCTGGACCATCTGAGAAAGGTCCTCCAAAGTGGCTGACAAAGACACTTGAAAGTGTTCATCCTGATGAAGTTGGAAAGACAAGAACCAGAAATTCAAACCGGCAAAATGGAGGGGATGTAGATGACTCTAATTCACCTGTTGATATGGATGTTTCTTATGATTGTGAATTGAACTTGTCTGCAGATTTTGAACCAAATTCCTTCAAAGAAGTTGCTTCTCATGATGAATGAAAAGAAGTAATGCAAAAGGAGTATAATTCCCTCATAAAGAATGGCACTTGGAAGCTGGTTGATCCTCCATTAGGAACCAAACCAATTGGCTACAAGTGGGTGTACAAGAACAATTATAAAGCCGATGGCTCACTTGACAAGCACAAACCTAGGCTTGTGGAAAAAGGTTTTGAACAGAAGGAAGGGGTCGATTATGAGGAGACTTTTGCCCCCAGAGAAAAATAGGCTACCATCCGGGCAGTCTTTGCATTAGCAGCTCAGAAAGGTTGGAAAGTCCATCAAATGGATGTAAAAACTGCTTTCATGAATGGAGATCTAAAAGAGAATGTTTTTATGTCCTAACCTGAAGGATTTGTTGTGAAAGGACATGAACATGAAGTATGTAAACTTGTGAAGTCCTTGTATGGCCTCAAACAAGCACCGCGATCCTGGTATGAAAAACTAACTGAGCATCTTCTGAAACTCAATTTCAAACATTTTGATGTTGACGATGCAACTTTATTTGTCAAGAAAGTTGGAAAAACAGTTGTATATCTTGTGGTATATGTAGATGATCTTTTGATGACAAGGAATAATGAAAGCTACATTGCATCCATAAAGAAGGAATTGGGGAAAAGTTTTTAAATGATTGATTTGGGCTATGTTCATTACTATCTTGGAATTGAAGTAACCCAACATCCAAAATCCATGTTTCCTTCTCAAAAGAAATACACTAGAGATCTGTTGAATAGGTTTGGCATGACAAAGTGCAATCCTCTTACTACTCCAATGGAACAAAACTTAAAGCTCACATCTATTGAACGAAAAGAATTTGAGGATGTAACAAAGTATAGACAGATTATAGGAAGTCTCAACTACCTAACTACTACAAGACCAAACATTTCATTTTCTGTTGGAATCCTCTCTAGGTTTATGCAAAAGCCTTGTGAGGGACATTGGTCTTCTACAAAAAGAGTTCTAAGGTACTTTAATGGAACTCAAGACCTTAGAATCAAGTATACATAGGTGAACGACTTCAGTTTGATTGGATACTCTGATTTAGACTTCGATGGAGACAAAGAAACTAGGGTATCAACTTCAGGATATGTTATGAGTCTTGGATCAGGAGCTGTCTCCTAGAGATCACGCAAACAATTAGTCCCAGCAGATTCCACAACAAAAGCGGAATACGTGGCAGCAGCTGAAGTAACAAAAGAAATTGCGTGGCTCGGGAAAATTCTTGAAGATTTGCAGGTAAAACAAGTACAATCAACTCCACTCATGATTAACAATACCTCTGTAATAAAGTTGGCCAATAACCCAAAGTTCCATGATCAAATGAAACACATCAATACTAAATATCATCTGATTCGACATCATGTTGAGGCCAAAACAATCAATCTCCGTCATTGATCCACAAATGAGCAAATTGTAGACATCCTCACCAAAGCACTTGGAAGAGAAAAGCTTGAATGATTCAGAATGATGCTTGGACTCACCAACATCCCTTCAGATTAAGTGGGGGAATTTTGACACCCAATCCTTGGGATTGGGTGAATTTATGTAAATAGATAAATAGGAAATATGAACAGTCATCGGGAGACGAAATAAACAGTCTCTCCCTCATGTATATAATGAAGACCTACTTGATGGAATAGTACAATCAAATCATTTTTGCCTTATGGAATTATTGCCTGGCTTGACAGTTTAAAATGATAACACTTCAAAAATCTCGAATACACTAAGAAATCCACCAAAACCATTCACCTGGATTTCAAATATTATTAAATTGGGCATATAACTTGTATCGGGTCTGCACTGAAGTCACAATCGACGTTTTGCTAGTCCATAGGTCCTATTCATGGGGAAGGGTTGATCGCCGATTTCCTATAGCCAATATCGACGTCGGCTGATCGCGTTGGTCCCACTAATATATCACCTCAATAATGGTTCCGTCGATTGGTGTATCACTGATCCGACTGCCCGATCGCCGATATAAGCATTATATATATATATATATATATATATATATATATAATATATATATATATATGACCACCAATTGTGATTGCCTTCGATTTGCAGATCCAATTTGATCGGAGATTAGCGATCGAGGGTTCCATGGTCCAATGCTTAAGTCTGCCCTCATGTGACCTCCAATTGCGATTTTCCTTTTGAGGCTTTAAGACCCATTTCTAAAGGAAATTCCTTTTTTTTTAAGGATTGAGGAACCCTTCTTTCTGCAATAACTTCAACATCCGGACTCAGATTGAAGTACCATTTGCACCATTGGAATCAGAATAACGAGATCTATGTTCTGGTCCTGGGTTGATGACATTCTGATCACTTTGATCTTTGAGTTTTTCCATGCCATTGTATCTGAAGATCCACCTAGATCACCCCTTTCTTAGCTTGCAGAATAGCTGGGTGTAGTTTAGAGCACAGTGGATTTTGGCATACCCATACCAGATTTGGATCGGTGCGGACTTCATACCTTGAGGTCGAGATCACTTACCTCAATGATGCCCTTCCAACTTGGTGGGTCATGTTCATAAATAATTAGTATCTTGTTTTTTTAACATTTGTATTGATATCACCTTGTTGTAGAGATTACTGGTGGTTTGTTCTTTTTTGAAAGCCTACAAGTTGTAATAGTAGACTCAAAAATCACTCCTCTAGATCTGGAGATAGATCCATTAGTGACAGATTTGGTGATTGAATTTGCTCTTTGATCAATTTCTAAAGGTTGAGGATCTTAAGGGAGATCCATAGATCAACCTGTCATGATGAATAATCATATTGCATAAGCATATTTGAATGAGAGAAATAAGCTCGATGGGTCGAATTGCAACAATTGGAAGTTTAAATTTTAGACGTTTCTCGAGGGTACGAGTGCACGAGAAATAAAAAATGGGGATGAATCAAACCCCACCACAACCAGAGGTGGAATAGCTGCAATAATTTAGGATTCAGAGAAGAGGGAAAATAAAGCAAGGATGTTGTTGAAGATGTTAGTGAAGGACTGCATCATCCCTCATATCAGAGAGTGTAAATCTGCCAATGATATATGGGAGACTCTCAAAGAACTGTATGAGACAAAAAAAACAAATCACTTATTGTTCATGAAGAGTAAGACTCTCTCGATTAGAGTGGAGGAGAACTAATCAGTTGTTGCATTCGTCTCTCGGATCAAGGACTCGAGAAACAAGTTGTTCGATATAGGGGAGACAATGACAAACACTGATATTGTCACGATTACCATGAATGGTATGACTGATGATTATCATATGTTTATTACATGGCTTACAACAAGGGAGAAAGGCCACACTTTTGAAGAATTTACAGGGATCTTGATGCAGGAAGAAGAGAGGTAGATGAGCCTGAAGCCGCAGACTGTAGATCTCGCATTAATGGAAAAGAAAATCATTTCAGAGGAAAGTTAGGAGCAGGAAAAAAAGGTAGTGGAATACCTCAAAAAAGACCATCACAGGGTATTTCTTCAACCATAAACGATTAAGGGATCAAGTGTTTTTACTGTGGTAAATCTAGTCACATTGTTAGGAATTGCCATAACAAGAAGCTTGATGCAACTCGACATAGACAAAAGAAGAATGCAGAGCACTTTGTTGATGAAGATCAGAATCAGAACCTCCGACGGTTTGTGTCTAACTCTACTTTGTCTGTTGAGAATGACTAAGAAAAAACTTGGTTTGTGGATTCTGGAGCTTTCAGTCACATGATAGGTAATAGAAATTAGTTTGAAAATTTGAAAGAGACTACCAGTGGTGCTAATATCTACCTTGGTGATGACAGAGGATACCATAATAAAGGATATGGAAATATTCCTTTGATATTGCCTGATGGTAGTATTAGTCATATTCAGAGTGTGATGTATGTACTAGGAATTAAAAAGAATCTAATCTTTGTCTCTATGATTATAGATCAAAATCTAAAGGTATAGTTTTTAAAATCTTACTATGTTATTAAAGATCTGTTGGATCATCTAGAGCCAATTGCATCAGGAATTCGAGTTGGAGGCCTGTACAACTTGAATGTTACAAGCGCACCACATCAAGCATTAACTTCAACATCTATGACAACAAAGAATATCTGGCATCAAAGATTTAGACATATTAATCTTCATGAATTATTGTTGCTTTAGAAAAAAGGTATGGTCAACGCTCTCCCGATTTTAAAAAATGCACATGTTGACTGTGAAGGATGTGCACTTGGGAAGATGCATAGGGATGAATTTCCCTCAATTTTAGAGAGAAGGAAGAGAGATATACTAGAACTTGTGAAAACTGATATATGTGGGCCAATGCAGACAAGTTCATTAGGAGGTGCTTATTATTTTTTTATTATTTGTTGATGATTGCACAAAATATACTTGGGTATATTTTCTCAAAAATAAAATTCGTACTTTTGAATATTTTAAAGAATTCAAAAGCATGGTTAAAAAACAGACAGGTAAGGTAATCAAGATTCTCTGCTCAGATCAAGGGGGAGAATACAAGTTCGAGAGCTTCATCAAATATTGTGAGGACCATGGAATAGTTCAATCATTTACAGTACCCCACACTTTGCAGCAGAACGAGGTTGCAGAGAGAAAGAAAAAAGCTTTGGTGGAGTGTACACGCAACACGTTGAAAGGTAAGAACTTATCTAATGGCTTTTAGGCAGAAACTATAAATACTACAATTTATTTAGAGAATAAGAGCCCAATGAAGAGTCTTGATCTTAAAACTCCATTCGAGGCTTTATATGGTTTTAAGCATGCAGTTACTATTTTAAGAGTATTTGGTTTGAAATATTTTGCTCATGTTCCAAGGAGGATAGGAAGAAATTTGATTCTAAGGCAATAAAATGCATATTTGTAGGGTATTGTTCCGAGTTTAAAGCATACAAACCATTTAATCCATCTACTCACAAGGTGTATGCGAGTAGAGATGTTATATCTCATGAGTAGGTTGATGAAGGAAACAAAGACAAAGGCTATGAGGAGTGGCACATTCCTTTCCTAATTGAAGACAACAATGAGGAAAGTACAAATAGCCATGTGCAGCAACAACAACAATAAAAATAAGAATCAAGTGATGTAGGTACAGTGAGAAATCCAAGTCCACTAAGGAGTGATCAAGACAGATTTGAGGTAGGTTTGTCACTAAGGAGATCAAGTAGGCATACTCAATTACCATCAAGATATAGGGATCATGCTCTTATAACTAGTATGTTAAATTTTGTTGAACCCTCAAATTATAATGTGTTGGAAATAACACTGAGAGGGGGGGTGAATAAGTATTAGTCAAATCAATAACTTTTTCATTTCATACTCAAATTTATATACACTACTTCAATGAAGGTAACTTGCGTGTACACGAAACTATCTTTAAGGCAACCAACGTATATCTAGCAAAATTATGATTCAGTTAATTCATCATATGTTGATCTTTAATTAGGGCATCAGTACTTCATTAACCATATAAATAGTAACCATGTGTAGTAACACCAAGATTTAAGGTGGAAACCCAATGCGAGACAAACTCATACCAGTATGCAGGCACCCACCTGCAGAAGGCTACAACCTTCTCTCATTCTCCAGCTTCCACTAGAAGGTAGCTACAACCCTCTAGGTCTTGTACTAGCCGATCCATTTACTGGTACGTTGGCGCTAGACTATAGAAGGCTACAACCTTCTCTCTTCCTCAAGGGACCACGTTTCATATATTTTCAGACTAGATACTCTTGGAATTCCACACCACAATCTGAAGGCCTCGTTTCATCAAATTTTCATATTGGACCCATCAACAACATTAAAGCTCAAAATCAACCACCACAGTAATACAATCAATCACTGAAAACCCATCATTACTAAAGAAAATCACAATCAATCAATCTGAACTTTTAGAACACTTTCGCCAGAATATAGTCACCAAAACACAAAATAGAACCCAGAACTCTGCATCAAAAACCAAAACCAACTGCAACTTCAAAGATCATATTTCATAATATATACGCTACTTTGATGTGTCGAACCAGCGTTTATATGCACTTTTATCAAAGCGAACCAGCGTACAGATTTGAAAATACTAACTCAAAACTTCACAACTATTCCAGACTTCCGTCATACCCATATCATAACATTTAAAGAATAAAAATGCATTAGTATTGAGATCTAACCCAATCAACATCAAATCATGCAATGATAAGTCATTCCAGTTCTTGTATACACGGTGCACAAAATATTTCAGATTGACTCATAATCATAGCCCCTGCAACATAACATATACTTGAGATAGAAGTATTCCTCAGAAACCCATAACCTGCATATTTGATCTAACACTTCATAAGATATTCAATACTTGCACCCCTTGGCCTAATGATCTTCTCGTCCTTATATATTTTTAGACCTTTCTCAATACTTGGGACCAAAACCACTTAGGACCAATGCCTTGGACCAAATACCTCGGACCAATACCTAGGACCAAATACCTTGGACTGAATACCTCAAACTAATACGTTGGACTAAAACCTTGATTTTCCATACCATATGTGCTTTTCTTTCAGTCAAATTGTGTGTATACGTATATGCTCCTTTTGTTCTGTTAACCCTCGTGTATACGCTACTTGGACAAAGTGAACTATCGTATACTTCTTAAACCACTCTATTTCTTCAATCTCTTGAGTCTTATCTGTAATCCTTTGTTGTTAACTTGTTGCACTGTGAACTATCATCTGTGTGAGTTGTCATCAATGACAACACATATATCATAATGCCAACAATGTCCCCCTTTGGACTTGATGGCAACCACAACACCAAGGCACTCTCCTCCTTTGACATCAAGGGAAAAGGGCATACCAAGATATTATCCCCCTTTGATATACATTTTGTTGTCCATGCTCCCCCTGAGTACATGTTGAATTATTTGATTAAGCTCCCCCTTTGTACATGCTGGGATGCACTAAACCATCCATGGTCCTCCTAAGCACATTCAGAGTCTGCAAATTTTTTTCCAAAAGAATAACATGACTCTATAACTCAACTATGTGAGTATGACCTTACTATCATCAACGACTCATACATACATCAATCTCTCAACCAATTGGGGATACACCAAATTTGACTCATCCACCCAGTGAAGTGGGGATATACCAAAAGTTTATACATGACTGAAAATAACAATTATTACATCATCCTTCCCATGCATAGTGGGGTTACAAATTAGGTATTTTCATGACCTTTACATCAAATTATATACATGAAATCTATAACAAGGACCAACAATCTAAACAAGACCACGATAGTCATCAGGGACTATCATACGCCATGTATGATCTGCACCATCAGCATCTATCAACATCATCAAGATCAACAAACTATATATGTCCATCATCAAAACAGTCACCTAAATCAAACAACTATGTGGATCAAGCAATATAATTATCATCATGTCCCAAGGTCTTCTAATATAATGCAAGCAATGCATTATTAGAAACATATGCTCCTCATGAACCTATACCAGTTGTTCATTATCGGATCTGATCATTGCATTTGTTAGTAAGAATCATCAAGGCATCATCATCAACCAATTATTCATCAAGTTATTAACAGGTTATGAGGGCCAGAAACACTTCCACATATCATCATCTAACTGTAGCCATCATCAATGAAGACATAATAGATAATCGATAATTGACTGAACCATATGAGACCTTTTTTTCTTGAGTCTGTCCCACTGCTTTTTCTTCAAAACACCATATACACAACTGTGCAACTTCTAACTCGAATATGTACACAAATTCTCTTTATAATAACTGTGTATGAAAATTGGAATACTAGAGTTTTACACTTTCAACTCCCCCTGGGTCTGTTATGTCTATAAACTGAGCTATGCCACATCTTTATGTCAACAATTCCTTCTTCTTCAATACCTTGGATTGTGATGATGTTTTCTCCTTTTGGTATGGTGGCTGAAATTTACTCCTGCATTCCTTTACTTTATGTCCAATCTTGTTACACATATAACATCTTACATGTTTCATATTCCTTCTATCACAATTAATAGCTTTGTGACAAAACATATTGGAAGAAAAATAATATCCCTTAAAGTACTTGGGAACTAATGATCTTTCTATGTGATGGTCTTGACCATTCTACTTTTGCATCTGGCTACAACATGTCAAAAATTATGACATTTAAAACATTCAACATTATTTTTTAAAGAAAATAAACAATTATCCGTTCCATAGTTAGGTTGAAATGTTTTTTTTTAAGACTTTATTTCCTTGGTTGTTGATGGGGTTGAACTTTTATCTCCTTGTTGAGCATTTCAGATTTTACATTGAAGTTCCTTACTTCATCTTGAGAGGTAGATTCACCTTCATGAAAACCAAGACCAGTCTTTATAGTGGGCAAATGTTGAACTTTGATGATTTCATCTAACGTTTCCGATCCTTTAGCAAATCTAAGATTCAGAGTCCTAGTCTTTTCAAGTTATTTTCTTAGACTTACTACTTCACATTCTCACACTTAATTGTGTTTATCCTTTTCAGTGAGTTAATGTGTCACTATGTTTATGAATGTATCCTTTTATGCCAAACTGATTTTGAGTCTACTAATTTCTTTAAGGAAATCTTCCTTTCCTAAGGCATCATTTTCATATGCCTCGAGTAGCCTAATTTCTTGATTATCTTCATCACTATTGGACAATCCATCACTATCATCATGAGTATAATAACTTTTATTACCTTCTACAGACACCTTTCCTTTGAGATGAGGGAATTTAGCAGTGTAATGACCGACTCTACCATAAGCAAAGCATTTGAATGGTAGCTTACCTCTGAATCTTCCAGAACGCCGTTGAATACCTCATCTTCTCCTTCTGAAATATATCCTAATTCATTATGCTCTTCCTTTTATTTTCCTTTTTTTGATGCTTTAAGAGCGGCTTCTGTCATATTTGATGGACCTCCTTTTCTCATTTCAAGGGCAGTTAGGATTCCATGGAGTTCAGTCACAGTAATAGTTTGAATTTCCTATTTTTCTTCTATGGCAGATACGTTTGACTCAAATTGAGAAGACAAAGATCTCAAAATTTTCTCAACTAAAGTAGTTTCCTTTATCTCTTCACCCGAATTTCTCATATGATTTGCAATCCCATATACTCGCAAGAAATAACTGGAAATACTTTCATCGCTATGCATCTTGACAGTTCATATTGGATTATGAGAGTTTGTAGTTTAGCACGTTTTACATGGGAGTCTCCTTCGTAGCTCTGAATGATTTTGTCCCATATTTCCTTGGTTGTATTTGTTGGGTCCCTATAATACTAGTGATTACCCCATTACTATTGTAGTTGTACCCCTTATTAATATTGTTGTGCCCATATTGTCCCCATATTATTATTATTGGGCCCAATAGAATCCCTCTATTGTTATTTTTGTGGCTTTATACTATTATTGTTAGGTCGGCTGGGTTATATTGTGACTCCTTAGACTCCTATATATAGAAAGGAGGTTTTATCATTTGAATCATCCAAGAATTGTTCATTTATGTAATGTAAAGGAGGTTGCCCCCTAGAAGAGGCTCAATTCTAAGGAATTGATCTATCTTTTCTATCTTTTCTTGAGCTGGTTTCATAACATTTGGTATCAGAGCTTTGGATTCTAGGGTTTCGCTGCTCCAAACAAAATCTTGAATTACATTCAAAACAGGTGACCAGGGGAAAATCGTCATAACTTTCTCTCTGGGCATCAGATTGAAATTTCGTAAGAAGGCATAGAAAGAGGACAGACTGTAGCTTCTTGTATATATTTTTTCAGAGCCAAAAGTCAAAACAAGGACACGTGGCACGTCGTACAAGTTAGCTCTACTAAATTAGTCTATAATCAAGTTGCTATGGGAGATTTGGCATAACTCTTCGTTGGAGAATCCAATTGGGGTCAAACTGGTGGCATTGGAAAGAGGACA
The DNA here is from genome assembly GCA_000404065.3 of Pinus taeda. Lineage (NCBI taxonomy): Eukaryota > Viridiplantae > Streptophyta > Pinopsida > Pinales > Pinaceae > Pinus > Pinus taeda. The sequence continues at coordinate 946 of APFE031451688.1, read as the reverse complement.
TAGAGGGATACTGCAGGTTGTAATTTCAGAATTGGATGATCCGAAATTACAGAGATACATCAAAGGCAATATCGAGCTCCTACAAAGTGAAAAAATGTGTGTATATTTTTTTAAATGTTTGCTTAAGCTTGGTTTGAAAAATTATTTTGAGGGAATTCAAAGGGCATAGTGAAGCATTATTATCAGTAATTGATGCCTCGAACAAATAAAATGGAAACACCTAGTAGACGACCTGAAATCTCTAGCATGACTCATGAAGAAGAGGAAGAAATGCAACATGATATATCAAAATTACGAGACCAAGTGCAACAAGTGTCACTTGCACAAAAAGGTGTAGAAGCTAAGATGAATGACTTGAAGATAGATTTGAAGACAGACATGGAAGAATTGAAGATATATATGAATAAGTTGCTACAAGAAAGGGTCACTAAGGGTGAAAGGGTAGTAAAGGAAACTCATGATGAGAACAAAATAAATGTTAATCATGATTCCATAGACTCTAATGTTGGATCGAAGACCCACCATATTCCAAAAATAGATATGAGGAACTTTGATGGCAAGGATCCCACAACATGGATATTACAGATGGAGCAATTTTTTTATCTCAATAATGTGCAAAACACATAAAAGGTACGTATGGAAACTTTATATTTGGAACCAAATCAGTTTGTATGGTATCAATTTATCACTCGGGCAATTTTTATGGAAGAATTGATAGCACATTATGAGGATACAAAAAACAACAATTTTTTAAACAAATGATAAGTCTCAAACAAAAGGGTTCAATAATGGATCATATTGAGGAGTTCCAAAAATTGAACATAAGGGTAAAAGAAATTCCAGAGGAGCATAGGATTGATGTGTTCATAGGGTCTTTAAAGGATAATATCCAACATGATGTTCGCCTTTGGGAACCTGATTCATTAGAGAAGGCATTTAGGTTAGC
>APFE031451678.1:0-20377 GCA_000404065.3 Pinus taeda | reverse complement strand
GAACTTCAATTGACGAATTCCAAGACCTATGACCCTTGACCAAGGCCCTCCAAGACCAAATCAAATATTTCAAGCTCTCCTTCCACCAATTCCTCCGTAAGTCCTCCAGCAAATTCTTCTGTAACTTCAACCCCCAGCAGATTCTCCTGCTACTTCGACATCCCAGCAAATTCTTCTGCAACTTTGACCTCCCAACAAATTATTTTGCAAAAACCCTAGATCTTGTACGAGACAAAATTATGGTAGATCCTTCCTCCTTTCTTCTTTGCTTGAGTTGATTCTCTCTCCTAGAAAATTCGGCTTGCAAAGAGTGCTTCTTGGTGCCCTAACTCTACTTCTACAACTCAGTATTTTCTGATGCAATAGATGATTTACTTCCTTCACATGTGTGGAAAGAAGTAGAACAAAAACAATCCACAAATCTCATTCTTCTTTTCTTCTTCCTTCATCCTTCCTCTCTTTGCACCTTTCTCTCTCTTGTGATTGAACTTGTGTGAGTGAAGTGAGTGCCCAAAGTGAGGTCGAAGTCTCCCTTATATATAGGTCTTCCACTAGGTTGAATTGCTCCTTTTAGGCCGACTTGTCCATGTGTGTAAGCCGACTTGATCTTTGCATTATGACAAGGCTTTGGAGGGTCTTTTGACTCAAATCATTTTTTCTTTACAATATGTAACATTCCCAAATGGGTCTTCAATACATGATAATGACTCATTTGAATTATAGACTAAATAAAAAAAAACCCTAGAAGCACTCAATGGGTGCTTAACCTAAAAATAAATTTCCCTTGAGATAGAATTATATCTAATAGTGATACTTCCGTTAACAATAGGTATAACTACACAAAGTTACAAAAATTCTACGAAATCATCTTTCATACTACAATATTAGCATTAAGTGCACATTGAAATAGTGTTTACAATCAAGTACTTAAGGATAAATTATAGCAATTTGTAAATTCCTTTACCTAGAGGAGCCCAAATAAATATACAAAGTTAAAGCATTTCTAATATATTCATCTTTCAAGCTACAACATGAGCATTTTAGTGCATACTGAAATTGTTGAAATTTGAAAACACTGGGAGGTACTCTCACATGCCCTTGGTGTTGGGTATGAAATAGGAAAACACTCATAAAAGTGATTGTATGTGTATGCGCTAAATGATGGGCCTTTGTATCCATGGAATCGTGGTATTCTAATGACTGATGGTATAGAACCCTTGTATTCTGATGACCCATAGTGTAGACCCATGGTATTGCACCCTTTGAAAAAGTATAAACGATCAATCATGGAGAGGAGAATAATGGATGTTTCTTCTTGATTGGAATTTTGATTTGCCAAGGAAACCACAATAGGCTAACGGCTAATAAGTGGTCAACGGGGTCATATACACATAGCGCTACAAACAAGGAAGGTTGCAGGGCCTATGTGCAAGGATTTAGGGCCCAAAGGAAAGGAAAGGAAAGGGTCTACAAAGCAACAAGGACAACGTTGTGAGCCCTGCTATGGAAAATTGCAAAGAAAAGAGGACCTCTAGGTGCATCCACAAGAAAGAAACAAGGTGTCAACCCTATGGAAGGGCCAACCTACAAGCTTAGCATAGGACGAGGCATGTGTAAGGACCTTTGGGTAGTCCACAGGGCGAGTGGAAGGAATTTGGGCCCTAGTTTATGGTCAGACCTATAGTAGGAACAATATGCAACTAGAAGGAAGGGCCAAGGGTTGTTGTTTGGAGGCTAGGACATTAGGACACAACAGAAGGAAAGGTCGTGGGCTTGTTGAATACTACATGAAGGTTTGTCGAGGCTTGTAGCAGCCTTGTATAAGGAGCATGGGCTAGAGTAGGTAGCCTCAGCAAGACAGATTAGAACAGAAGGAAATTTGCAAGTGGTCAGTGTTGAAATATGTAATATTCCTAATTAGCTATGGCTAATTGGAATATTCGATTTTGTTCAATTTTTGCCTTTTATAGTTATTTGTAAATAAAAAAGTGAGCAAGGGGAACATAACTCACTTTAGAATAAAAAGTCACTTCCTAGGTAGCACAACATTGTGAATTAAAGGGGAACCAAGGGGGCCAAAGGGGGACGCAGAAAAGGGACCCACACAGACACATGGAGGGACTGCGCAGGAGGGAAGAACACATGGCAAGAGGAGAATCACACAGGAGGAGGTGAGCCTAGGGATTATGAGCGGCAGAGGCTATAAAATAAAGAGGAGCCCCCTCATTTTGGATCATTCAGTTATGTGTATTATGAGCTAGTCGTTTCGACTTCTGAGCGCGCTAGTTGTTTAGCTGGTCTGCAGCACTGTTTAGTGCATTGAGTGTCTCCATTCGGAGATCTCACCCTTAGCCCCGGGGGACTTCGAGTGCCTGCTCGGGCAAGGTATTTCCATCGGTATTTCAGCAGTAGTTTTATCATCATTTCAGCAGCAATCTCATCAGCTTTTTGGAGGACTGCGCAACACTTGGAGAGGTACGCAGTTCTTTTTTGTTGCAGTGCTAGATTGGGGTTTGCAAGTGGATTTGTGCAGGGAGATTGAGCAAGGGTCCAGTTCTTATCTCATTGGAGGATTTGGGCAGGGTTTCTGGCAGTGTTTCAAGTAGAGTTTGGAGGGGTTTTCCTCAGTGGCAACGCAGGGCATTGAGGAACTGCACAGAACCCCAAGAGGGTGTTTTTCGGGGGTCGGCCATTCCAGAAAAGCTTTCTGGGTTTTTCTGGGTTTCTTGAGTAGAGCCCGAATCCAGAGTTTCAGCGTTTTCCGAGGAGGGAAGCAGCCCTGAATCATCATTTGTTCTCTAGCAGCAGCAACATCCACGCAGAGAGGCCATTCTTGTCATTCTGAGAGTATTTCTTCACTTGCCTTGTGCAAGTCAAGGTGCCATATGTCTGATCACCTATTGTACTCATTTTATTGCTCAATATAATAAAATGGCTTAGCCTTTCTTGCTGCATTTCTTGTGTATTTGCTTATATTTCTGGTTTATGTTATTATATGTTGTTTCACTGTTATTTATCATTTCTGGGTTACTATATCATTTGCACATATTTGGTTGGAGTTTCGCTGGGGTTTTGAGGGATATTCCGGGTTAGGAATACTACAGTGGTATCAGAGCATAGATCTGGCTCAGCCTGTGGAGCTAGCAACCTATAACACCACGAGAAAAACCCTACATTTGTTACAGAGGTAGGAGGTACAAAGACACGGGACGTAGGTTGGAGAATACCTACAGGGAGGGAGACTGTGTTCCTGTGGTGGACGCAGAACAGGAGGAGCCTGTGGTAGATGCAAAACAGAGAGAGCCAGTAGTGGACGCAAGACAAATGGCCAACGAGGACGGGAAGAGATTTGCGGATATGCTCCTCAAATCAGTGCAGGATCTGTCGAGGCAGATTGAGGTGATGGGGCAGAGATTCACGGCAATAGAGGCCAGACAGCGTGAGAGCCCACGAGTTTTTCAGATTGGTGAGGGATCAGTTGCATACCATCCCTTGCCAGAGCAACTTGATACTGCGCAGCAAATGGCCTCACAAGCCCCTACACGCTCTACTATGCCCACTTTCTTAGGAGCAGACACGGGGGCCATAGCCCAGTAGGAGGCAAAGCCCGGACATATGGCCGATTATTTTGCAGAGTAGCACGCCTATGGGCAGGAGTTCAAGGAAGCCCTCTCATTCAAAGATTTTGTTCAGCTCCAGCGGAATAGCAAACCCCGCGATCATCACAGAGGGTACTGGCATTACCATGATGACGACACCCACCGTGCAGCAAGTAGATTCCACTCGCCTACGTTTGATGGCTCATCAAACAGTTTGGTAAAGTCTTGGGTGGAGAAGCTGGACATTTATTTCCAGCTTAACCAGATGTCGGAGGCAGAGGCCATCAAGGTGGCAACATTGCATTTGGATGGCGAGGCCCAGGATTGGTGGTTTCATGGGCTGGTTACACTGGGGCACTCCACAGTAACGACATATGCCGAGTTTACCAGGAGACTGATGGAGCGATTTGATCGGAGGGATCCAAAGCAGCATTTCGTTGAGATGACAAGGCTCAAACAGACAAGGAGCCCAGAGACCTACATTGCAGATTTCTTGAGGGTCTCCGTGATGGTGCCAGACCTATCCACGGCACGGAGGGTCTACATATATGTTGAGGGGTTAGCAGAGCCACTTCAGGGTTTAGTCCGATCCACTAAACCAGCCACACTCCAGGATAATATTAGCAGGACCCGGGACTTACAAGATGTCTTACCCAGGACCCGGACACCTTACCCCCAGAGACAGACTTTTCAGTCTAAGGGGAAGGTTGTGAGGATTCCTCCTCCAAAGGGGAATCTAGGACGACTACAGCTTGACGATGATGCCAGGGGGGAGTTGAAGAAGAAGCAGTTGTGCTTCAACTATTAGGAGCCATGGGCACCAGGATATAGATGTGCTGCTGGCAAGGCACATTTATTGAGGTCTTCTCCGAGAGCAATGGAGAAGAGGATGACAAGGAGGATGTGGAGGCAGGAGATAGCCATGACATACAGGGACCTTTGCCACCTCCACCACCACCAGCAGGTGGTGCATCTTTTGCACCCACCAGAGGGGCCCTTGTAGCGTTGCGGAGAGTTCCCAAGTATCTGACGCTACGCGTACGAGGGACAGTACGTGGCTAGCGCGTATCAGTTTTGGTTGACAGTGGGGCAACCCACAACTTCATCGATGCACAGATAGTTGAGCGGAGAGGTATTCAGACAGAGAGCTTCGATGGGTTTTCAGTATTGGTCCTAGGAGATCAGACCATGACGTGTGCTCGTTATGTTCCAGAGCTTTCGGTGACGATGGGCACCTACACATTGACTGACCACTTTTTCGTGGTCGATATTCCGGACACCAACATGATATTGGGTGTCCAGTGGCTTATTACTCTAGGGAAGCTCACAACGGATTGGAAGACCCTAGAGATGGAGTGGGATGATGAGAAGACCGGGAGGCATGAGAAGATACGGGGACATCACACATATCCACCTCAGACTGTGTCAGCGCATCAGATGGAGGCAGTCTTCCGGAAGGGAGACATAGAGTGGGCAGTGGAGCTGCGTGCATCAGAGGCAGGGACTCTAGGGCAGACGGTACATCCAGAGATCCAGTCCATCCTTAATCGGTATGCCATAGTGTTTGGAGAGATTCCACTAGGACAGCCACCGGATCGGGGGTTTGAGCACACTATCGAGCTTGAGCAGGGCATCCAGGCAATGATCACCACCCCCTATAGGTACCCCAAGGCCTATCGGGACAAGATTGAACGGGCTATCCAGGAGTTGCTGGCACTTGAGCACATTTGTCCGAGCACGAGTCCTTTTGCTTCTTTTGTGGTGTTAGTGAAGAAGAAGGAAGGTACATTGAGGATGTGCATTGACTACAAGGCCCTGAACAAGAAGACCCTGAAGAACAGGTACCCCATACCCAGGATCGATGAGTTGATGGACAAGTTGAGGGGAGCACGATTCTTCTCAAAGATTAATTTGAGATCGGGGTACCATCAGATTCACGTGAGGGAGCAAGATATTCCCAAGACAACCCTCAGGTGTCACTATGGGCGCTTTGAGTTCTTGGTGATGCCTTTTGGGCTAACCAACGCCCCAACTACATTTCAGTCCTGCATGAATCACATCTTCCGTAGTCATTTGAGGAAGTTTGTGTTCGTATTCTTCGATGATATTCTCATTTACAGCAGGACTTGGGAGGAACATCTCCAACGCATTGAGACAGTATTCCGTATCTTACAGGAGCAGCAGTCCTATACCAAACTCTCCAAGTGTGAGTTTGGGTTGACGGAGATGTTGTATCTGGGACACATCATAGGGGTGGACGGAGTGAGGGTCCATGAGGAGAAGATCAGGGCTATCAAGGAATGGCCAGAGCCGAGAAATGTAACGAAACTTCGAGGATTCATTGGCATTTGCACTTACTACTGGAAGTTCATCAAAGGTTTCTCATAGCTCACTGCATCCCTGACATATTTGATAAAGAAGCGGGCATTCAGTTGGTCAGATACAGCGCAGCTAGCCTTTGACAGGCTCAAGGAGGTTATGAGCAGTTGCCCAATGCTTGCGTTCCCAATTTTTAAGCAGCCATTTGTCTTGGAGTGTGATGTGTCGGGAGAGGGGATCGGCGCAGTATTGATGCAGGGAGGCCACCCTATAGCATTTGAGAGCCGGAAGCTCCTTCCGCACGAGAGGTTGTATTCCATATACGACAAGGAGATACTGGCCATCATGCATGCATTGGCTAAGTACCGGCAGTATTTGGTAGGCAACAGGTTCAGGGTGAGGACTGATCACAACATCCTCAAGTTCTTTTTGGAGTAGAAGCAACTACAGGAGAGGCAGCAGAAGTGGATCAGTAAAATCCAAGCATATGACTTTGATATTGAGTATGTCAAGGGTAAGAACAACATCGTAGCAGATGCCCTTTCACGTAGACTAGCCACGTTGTCTCTTACAAGCATGGATGCAGATTGGAGGGCTCGACTCTTAGTAGAGTACTCCAAGGACAGGTTTGCATGTGAGGTTCTGGATGGGCAGGTGGCAAATGACAGGTATAGGTTGGTCGATGAGATCATCTATTACAGGGACCGGATCTTCTTAATTGAGGGGTCTCAGCTCAAGAAGAAGGTACTCCAGGCATCACACGATTCACCTTTGGCAGGACATCAGGGGTTTACCAAAACCTACAGGGCCATTAGAGAGAGGTTCTCGCCTCAAGGAGGACGTGCTCCAGCACATCCGGGAGTGCGATGTTTGCCAGAGGAACAAGGGAGAGATGAGCCATCTCGCCGGCTTATTACAGCCTCTTCCCATTCCGAAGGGGAAATGGGAGAGCATTTTGATGGACTTCATCACAGGGTTGCCCACGGTACAGGGCAAGGATTGTATTTTTGTCGTCACTGATCGACTGACGAAGTACACACATTTCTTTGCCATATTCGCACACTATACAGCAGCACAGGTGCCTGAGCTATTCTTCAGGGAGATCTTCAGGCTACATGGTCTTCCTAAGACCATCGCCAGTGACAGGGACAGCAATTTCATGGGTGGGTTTTGGTAGGAGCTTTTCCGATTGGTGGGAACGGAGTTGAAACCGAGTACCAGCTATCACCCACAGACGGATGGGCAAACAGAGGTAGTTAACAAGTGGCTGGAGGGCTACTTGTGTAACTATGTCAGTGGGCAACAACGAGCATGGATGAAGTGGCTGCATCTGGGGGAGTACTGCTACAATACTTCACATCACATGTCCATTAGTATGTCACCATTCTATGCCTTGTACGAGTATCATCCTTTATCTTTTGTCGACATGATGTTTGGTGATAGCAGGGCTCCTAGAGCCAAGATTTGGATCCAAGAGAGTCAGGATATCCTCCGAGCTCTCAAGATAACGTGGCTACAACGCAGAACCAGCATAAGCTGTATGCCGACAAGGGTCGGGTGGAGAGGCAGTTCGAGGTAGGGGACATGGTCTACCTACAATTACAGCCATACCGACAGTGATCACTGAAGCAGAAGGGGGCTGAGAAGCTCAAGCCCCGCTTTTATGGGCCATACAGGGTGATACGCAGAATTGGACAAGTTGCATATGAGTTGGCGCTGCCCCAAGACAGCAAGATTCATAACGCTTTTCATGTATCATGCCTGAAGAAGGCATTGGGGCAGCAGGTGACCGTAACATATGAGCTACCACCCATGGATGATGAGGGGCATTTGGTATTGCAGCTAGAGGCTATCATTGACACTAGGGAGAGGCAGCTGCGAAGCAGGATGCTCTGGGAATTCTTGGTGAGGTGGAAGAATTTGCCGGATGAGGATGCCACTTGGCAGAGTGAGAAGATCTTACAACATCCATCACTTCAGTTGCTTGAGGACAAGCAACATTTTGTCGGGGGAGACTGTAATATTCCTAATTAGCTATGGCTAATTGGAATATTCGATTTTGTTCAATTTTTGCCTTTTATAGTTATTTGTAAATAAAAAAGTGAGGAAGGGGAACATATCTCACTTTAGAATAAAAAGTCACTTCCTAGGTAGCACAACGTTGTGACTTAAAGGGGAGCCAAGGGGGCCAAAGGGGAACGCAGAAAAGGGACCCACGCAGACACATGGAGGGACTGCGCAGGAGGGAAGAACACATGGCAAGAGGAGAATCACGTAGGAGGAGGTGAGCCTAGGGATTGTGAGAGGCAGAGGCTATAAAATAAAGAGGAGCCCCCTCATTTTGGATCATTCAGTTATGTGTATTTTGAGCTAGTCGTTTCGACTTCTGAGCACGCTAGCTGTTTAGCTGGTCTGCAGCACTGTTTAGTGCATTGAGTGTCTCCGTTCGGAGATCTCACCCTTAGCCCCGAGGGACTTCAAGTGCCTGCTCGGGCAAGGTATTTCCATCGGTTTTTCAGCAGTAATTTTATCATCATTTCAGCAGCAGTCTCATCAGCTTTTTGGAGGACTGCACAGCACTTGGAGAGGGACGTAGTTCTTTTTTGTTGCAGTGCTGGATTGGGGTTTGCAGGTGGATTTGTGCAGGGAGATTGAGCAGGGGTCCAGTTCTTATCTCATTGGAGGATTTGGGCAGGGTTTCTGGCAGTGTTTCAGGCAGAGTTTGGAGGGGTTTTCCTCAGCGGCAGCGCAGGGCATTGAGGAACTGCACAAAACCCCAAGAGGGTGTTTTTCGGGGGTCGGCCATTCCAAAAAAGCTTTCTAGGTTTTTCTGGGTTTCTTGAGTAGAGCCCGAATCCAGAGTTTCAGCTTTTTCCAAGGAGAGGAGCAGCCCCGAATCATCATTTGTTCTCTAGAAGCAGCAGCAGCACAACAGCAGCATTCACGTAGAGAGGCCATTCTTGTCATTCTGAGAGTATTTCTTCACTTGCCTTGTGCAATTTGAGGTGCCATATGTCTGATCACCTCTTGTACTCATTTTATTGCTCAATATAATAAAATGGCTTAGCCTTTCTTGCTACATTTCTTGTGTATCTGCTTATATTTCCGATTTATGTTATTATATGTACTTTCACTGTTATTTATCACTTCTGGGTTACTATATCATTTGCACGTATTTGGTTGGAGTTTTGTTGGGGTTTTGAGGGATATTTCGGGTTAGGAATACTACAAAATATGTAACTAGATTTGGTTTTCATAATGACATGTAATCATGATTTAATATATTTAATGTAAAGAGAAAAATAAATTTATTATTTTGTTCTTGAGGCATGGGTTTCATACCCAAGGGAAATTTATTTTTAGTTCAAGCACCCATTGAGTGCTTCTAGGGCTTGTCATTTAGTCTACAAGTCAATTGAGTCATTGTAATGTATTGAAGACCCATTTGGTCATGTTACATATTGTAAAGAAAAACTATTTGAGTCAAAACACCCTCCAAGGCCTCGTCATGTGCAAAGATGATGTCGAACTTCTCAAGTGGCCAAGCTGCCCTAAAAGAAGCAATTCGACCTAGTTGGAGACCTATATATAAGGAGAGGCTTTGACCTCACTTAGAGCACTTACTCACTACACACAAGTTCGATCAAGGAAGAGAAAAAAACGTGAGAAAAGAAAAGGACAAGAAGAAGAAAAGAGCAAAAATTTTGGACTATTTTTGCACTATTAGCTTTCACACGTGTGAAGAAATCAGGGCAGCTATTGCAGCAACAAACACTGAGTTGCAGAAGTCGAGTTAGGGACTGTTATAGCACCATTCACCACTCTCGGTATATGTGATGCTTTGTTTATGGCCTAGGGCAACCCCTCCTTCTAGACTTGGTCCACATATATAAAAATAGTGTTTTATTCCCTGTACGCTACTTTGCCCTGTGATAAAGCGTGTACATGCGGGTCAGTCAATACCCAACCCATGTATATGTATTAAAACACTTAAAAAATTAAATTTCCTTAATTTTGGGTGGAGTTCATGGGTTTTACCTGTTGATTACCTCCTATTGCTTGTGGCCCAACTGTTTTTCAACTAAAAAACTAATTGGGAGAGGTATAAATAGACCTCTAAGGGAAGGCTTTAGAGAGGAGAAGAGATAGAGTTACTATACTGAAATTATCCCTGACTGAGTTGGATGAATCCCCATGCCTCATGCACTTCCCCAAGCTTCAGGAAACCCTTGTTTCCTTGATTATAGATATCCTTCTTTTTGCTTGAGATATCATGGTGTTGGTGATGGAAGAAGATTGTTGAAGGCTGGGATAGGACGAATCCGGAGGACGGTTGTCGTTTTGATATATGATCAATCATTTGTTTACATGATATAAAGTCAATTTCGTGAATATGCTTTACTTTTATACTACTACGTATGTTCGAATGGAATGATTTCCAAGTTTGAAGAACATCGGGAGTTGCAGAGGGTCTAAACCCTGCGAGACCTACTCGAACGAAGGAAATCTGGGTACGGTCACTCTTACATAGTTTGATAATATAAGCATCTTGCCTAAGCTGTTTGAGTATTTCTTGTTGTAGTTTGCTTCTGCTCTGTTGGGGTTCTAACACAGAGCCCTAGGGTGCTTTCAATAGAAACAGGGACACAAGAAGTACACTTTGCAAGTCGATTTCTCTAGGAGAGACAATCCACTCAAGCGAAGAGGAAAGGCTAGGGTTTCTGCACAAGAAACTACTGGAGGTTGAAGTTGCAGAAGAATCTGTTGGGAGTTTCAAAGTTGCAGAAGAATCTACTGGGGGGTTTAAATTGCAAGAACTTGCTAAGAAACTGTTGGAAGGAAAGCACGTCAAGAAGGAAAGATTTGACTTGGTCTTGGAGGGTCTTGGTCAAGGGTCTTAGGTCTCAAAATTTGTCAATTGAAGTTCTATAAGAAGAGAAAAATTATGGTGGGTTTTCCTCTCAATTGGAGAGGTTTTGGCCCTGGTTGATCGCCTATATCATGTGTCCTCTTGTCTCATTTCTCTTTATGGTTTGGTAGTTATTTGATGATAACAACACAATAATAATCAAGTTGAAGAAGAAACTAATCAAGTGTTAATGGTGTTGGACCCGCCAACATTCAATGGATCTCCCCGATATGAAGTCCTAACTAGACCTGACACCGTTTGGTATAGGAGCCCCATCCGGTATGATGCCCCGTTTGCCATTATCTTAAATATATGCCTTAGCTATTGCTTGTCAGCATGTAAGAGTGGTTTGCTTTGTCTTCGAACAACGAGTTTCACATGCCTGGTGAGTGCTTTGTGTTGCTTGTGTCAAAGTTCTTTCACTACAGAGGGAGAGGCTGGAAGTGAGTCTCAGGTTGAAAGGGAATAGTCCCAACTCTGCTAGAGACACACAACACAACAGGACATGCACAGCTTCTAGCGAAGTATTCCACACGGATGCGGCAATCACAAACAAAAGGTGAACAAATAGCACATACAACACCCAACGTAGTAGTCCACACGAGTGCAATGGACGTTATAACAAGTTTACACGAATGAATCTATCGAGTGTCTAGCCCATACGGCTGAGACAACATTAGCAATTGGTACAAAACATTTCTGATAGCATATGTACTAAAACAGTCGAAATAGTTCAACTATCTTAATACAAGTTAAAGCAACACGCATTACAAGTATCCAAAGAATAGTTTTACAAACAAATACAATACATGTGTGAAAACGTGCTGGCCTATTAACAGGCTTCTGAATTAAGTGAAAGTTCCAAGACACATCGGTACACCATTACATCACTAACCCCATAAGCGGGGCATTGGAGCCACTACTCACTCCTCAATGAGAAAAACAAACTCTCAAGGCTATGTGGGAGGAGCCAAGGTGAAAAATCCTTTCCATGTACAAATGAGGGGTATTTATAGCCAAGGGTAAAACTAGCCCTATGACTGTTCGACTTCCCTCATGATTGTTTGACTTACATGACTCTTCAACTTTACATAACTCTTCAACTTTACATGTGGGTCTCTTGGACTTCCACATTACATTACATTGATTACAACAGTATGCCCACAGTAGTGATGTGGCTAAAGTGACTCATGACACCACTCGACACGACAGTGCTGGTATGTTCATGTTGTTGGTGGTGTCCATGTCCAGCTGCAGTGTTGCTAAGTGATGGATGTGCTCTTGGTGTATCATAGCTTCATCTTCGCATACAAGGTGTGTGAAGTCTTCCATAGGCTTGGTGTTCGCTTGATAGTTCATACATGTGCATGTCTTTCCTACGCTTGTACTTTGCATGCTCCATGTGTTCGTATGTTCACGAACCAATCTCCTCGAATGCATTCCCTGTTTGTCCGTCTGCGAAATAATCTCCTCACATGCTCTCTGTGTTCATCCCTTCGTGAAATAATCTCCTCGCATGCTCTCCTTGTTCATCTCGTTCGTCATCACGTCATGTCTCATCCATGTACCTGTGTCTGTAATCACTCATGACAAGACGACATCAAATCCAGAAATCTCCTAGTCTACCATGATGCATTATCTTTCACTTTCGGATGCAGGTGACTGGGAGAGAAGACAAGGCTCTTGAAACTGCGCAAGGCAGATTTCAAGCCAGGATGTAGGCTCCAGGCACTGTCGGTGAAAATTGCGCAGAGGTCACTGGAAGACTAAGATGGACAATTCAGATCAGCAGTGACTGTCCGCAGGTTCTGGCTCGGCTAGAGGGTAGATCTGCACAATCTTTTCAAGGAGGCAACGGAGGCAGTAGAGGGGTTGGCAGCAAAAACTGTGCAATTTCTCCGGGGAGCTTGCAGCGCGCTGCGGAAGGCTTTCTTACTATAGTGTTGCTGAGCAATGGATGTGCTCTTGCTGTATCATAGATTCATCTCCGCATGTCAAGGTGTGTTAAGTCTTCAATGGTCTTGGTGTTTGCTTGATAGTTCATGCACGTGCATGTCTCTCCTTCACTTGTACTTTGCATGCTCCATGTGTTCATCTGTTCGCGAACCAATCTCCTCACATGCATTCCTTGTTCATCTGTTCCCGAAATAATTTCCTCGCATGCTCTCCTTGTTCATCCATTCGCGAAATAATCTCCTCGCATGGTCTCCTTGTTCATCCCGTTCGTCATCGTGTCATGTCTCATCCATGTACCTGTGTCTCCAATCACTCATGACAAGATGACATCAAATCCAGAAATCTCCTAGTCTACCATGATGCATTATCTTTCGCTTTCGGATGCAAGTGACTGGGAGAGAGGACAAGGCTCTTGAAACTATGCAAGGGAGATTTCAAACCAGTATGCGAGCTTCGGGCACTGCAGGTGAAAATTGCGCAGAGGTCACTGGGAGACTGAGATGGACAATCCAGATCAGCAGTGATTGTCCACAGCATCTGGCTCGGCTAGAGGTTAGATTTGCGCAATTTTTTCAAGGAGGCAGTGCACGCAACAGAGGGATTGGCAGCAAAAGCAACGCAATTTCTCTGGGGAGCTGGCAGCAAGCTGTGGGAGGCTTGCTTGGAAAAATTATGCAATTTTTCTAGGGAGCTAGCAACGAGCTGAGGGAGTCTGCTGGCAAAAACTGCGCAATTGCTAGGAGGCTAGCCTGCTGAACATCCCATCGCAGTTTCCGAGCTAAGCGAGATGTTGGGCAGCTGGTAGACTGCTCATAAAAACGGTGCAATTTTCCGGGTGAACAACAGGCTGGCTAACTGGCTGGAAAAACTGTGCAATTTTTTGAGGGATAGCGACATACATAGGGTGTATGTCCAGCATGTCTGCGCAGTTTCTTCAGTCAGCAGAGCAGGAAATCTTTGTAGCGTTTGCGCAATTTTTTGCGGGAGTGAGTCCCGGGGTCAGTGCCCGGTCAAACTCTCCGCTTGACCAGCTGGAGGCTTGGTTGATGTGCTTGCGGGCAACGCAGATTGAAATGGCTTGCTGAGAAACTCCTGCGTTGTTTTGGGTGACAGTCAGTCCGGTCAATTCCAACACTGTGCAGTGCAGACTGCCCGGGAAACAGACTCAAGCTCTGCGCAATTCTGGGCAGCAATACATGATCACTAAGGACTAAAACTATGCAATGCAGCTCAACGAAGGCCCAACTAAGTGTTGTAATTTCAACAAAATGACTAAGTGTGTGAGCAAGTGAACTTGTGTGTACACGACCTTGCAAACACACACTCAACATGACTCGATGACAAGACACCTCAAACCATCAAGACAACGTATACTCAGTGTGACTGACTGTCGATGCGAGCGACAAGCGCGACACTTGTGATAGATCGTTGAAAGACTGCGACGACGCTTGCGCAACAGTGCATACAACATCATGTGTGAGTGCGATAGATGTGTACATGGCGAACACAACTCAAACACAACCTTCAACATCAACAGAACGAGGTCACAAGCATGACATAGCAATCAACATGTCGAAGACGACAGTTGGTCGAACAAGTGAAAAGGAAGCAAGACATGTAGAAGAAACACATAAGATGACTTTTCGTGTTTGCGCACATGGATGTTAATGAGGACAGGATCATATGACAATGACAAACAATCCTGCAAACTCAACTAAGAGGTGTACTTCAAAAGATGTTCTTTAGTTACCATACTTACCCTCAAGATGATCATACATCCGATGGAGTTTGCATGCGGTCTTGATCTTTTGCATTACTCGATTCCTTGGTCCTTCTCCTCAACTCCTTGGAAGCGATTTCAGCATGTCACATTTTCCTGTAGTCACTGAGAGGTAGATCTGCGCAATTCCAGTGGACAGTGACTACTACTGGAATGAGGCCCTAGTAGGCCCTGTCTACGCAGTTTCTACATGCAAGACAGACAAGACACCTTGGAAAACACTGCGCAGTTTTGAGGCTTAGGGCACTACTGCGGGACAGGGGTCCTTGGAGGTCACCTATGCGTAATTTTTTAGTGCAGTGCAGCTGGACTGCACTAAGAATTCCTGGAGAGCAATGTTGGCTGCCTGACTACTCTGCGCATTTTTGGAGAGCAATGCTCGCTGGGGTCTCTGCGGGCTGTGGGGTTTCAGCAGGCAAGGGAGGTTGGTGTCTTTGCGCACTGCGGGGTTTCAGCAGGCAAGCAAGGAAGCTTAATGGTTGCAAAAGCAAAGCACACAGTTTCGGGAAGCTGGATAAGGCTAGGTTGCTCGGAAAAATGGCCAAGTGTGAGATCAGAGAAACATATGTAAACAATGATAGGACTCGACTGTGATCGCACACTGACACTTAGTAACACAATGTAGACCATCCAGAATGCATAAGACATACTTTGCTTGATGCAACAACCTTCGTGACAAAAAGTGCGTGAGGTGAGTGTGAAACATGTCTATGTGATGATGACCACTCATACGCACATAATTCCATTAAAGCAAGACAACATTTCCTTTCCATGACAAACAACAACTCCTATGCCCAAAAATGACACATGCTGCATAAAGATGAGAATGCGGACAACTCTTAGGATCAAGGAGGGGAGTTTGAAATCATCAGCTTACCAACAAGTGACCAAGGATGATCGATCACAAGATCTAAGGTAGGTTCTGAAATTTGCATCCGAGCCAAAATTTTGGAGGGTGGTTGTAGTCACTACAACACTTGGCGACACAATGGTTGAACTCCAGCCCTCTGTATGGAGCTTGTTTCGTGAAAATCAAGTCTAACCCTTCCGGAAGTATTGCTCGATTCTTTGAGCGTGATGGCTTCTGCACTGACTTGTGTGAAAGATGTAGTCCCTACCATTCTCTTGATCAATCAACACACATTCCAAGCCAAGTCAACTCAATTGTTTTGATTGGGGATGACGGGTATATTGGTGCATAAGTAATATGACTATGAGAGTTTAAGTTTCATCTCTGGTGTTGCTCCGCTGCCAACAAGCGTAGAAGGTACCCCGGCGGAGTCACGCAGAAACACAAGCATCGCTCCGCTGCAGCGAGCCTGGTCAGTACCCCAGCGGAGTTACTCGCATCACCTCTTTGCGCAGGAAGCCTTTCTCTTCTTTCGACTTATTCATTTTTTATTTTTATTTTTATTTTTTTTGGAAACTGTGCATAGGTGCTTATTTATTTCAAAGACGAAAGAGGGATCCCTACTTATTGAGAGCATAAGAGGTTGTTCCTTCAGAGAAGTATGTTATGTATACCTCTAACATACTTGTTAAGATTCTCCCCCTCACCTTACAATAGAAATGGGAGACCAACGGGTAAAGAATTCAAAACCTAAAATAATGTTGGCCGGAATGTCATCAAGTTAGAGGAATGTACATTGAACTGGATGGTCTTGGATGGACACAGGGAAATCAATTACCTGATGTGGGACATTGAACCAGTAATGCTAGCACTGCCCTCCATTGATTTCTCCCAGTAGAAAGGGGGAATAGAAAGATGGAGACCTAAATTAAGTTGAGCGCCTGAATCAAGTAAACAATCTAAGGAATATTGTTTATAATCAGGGGGGCAAAATGTAAGAGGAATATACAATTTAGGTTCACTGGCAAGAGAGAGAGACTTACCAGGATAAAGTGCAGACAAATCAGGTGAATCAGGTAGCTGGGCATAATCTAGTGCAAGCGAGACAAGGGAAGATTGTTCTGGACTATCTAGAGCCTTAGTTGCTAAATGGCCGAAATCATCATCAGAGGATTCAGAAACTTCTTTCTCGAGCTGGTGCAATTGTGCTTTGAGCACCTGGATTTCTGTAGCAAGGGATTTGATCTTTGCTTGCTTGTCGTGGCTCTGCATACACATGGATGTGCAGGAGGCACGCTTGACAAGTTTTCGCTCTAGATGCTTGGTTGGATGGTCAGCGTATAACTCAGCCGAATGCCAGTAGGTGGGAACATAATAGGCTATCTCCTTCTCTTTTTGTTTGGTCGTCATCTGGCTAGATGACTGAAGTTCTGGATGGTTTAAAGTGGTCATGGCGTCCTCGATTCTTTTGATCTCATCATGGATGTTCATGCGGAGATTTATCTGCCATGGCAATGTTTGCTTGAGCTTTTCCCTCAAGTCTGCAAGCCACTTATTAGGCATAGAAAACATACAAAAGCGGTAGGACTGCAAACTATCTTCATTGTCAGAACCGCCATGGAATCCAGGAACGAGGTTTCCATCTTCTTCTTCTGCCTCGGAGTCATCTTCTGGATAATAAATTTCTCTAGTAGGGTCGACGTCATAATCACAGTAGAACAGATCCCACATAGTAGGTTCTAAGGTAGTATCTGTTAGTAGACCTGCTAACTTTAACTTCCGTGCTTTTTGTGGACATTTGTTTGCCAAATGACCTTCCTTATTGCAAATAAAACATCGGACTAATTTAGCCAGAGTCTTTTGGTATCAAAGGAATGGTCGTTTTTCTGGAAAGGCTTTTTTCTAGGTTGATATGGCATCTTGTAAGCTTTTGGCTGAAACTTACTCTTTGAGGACCAATGCTTCTTGTGCGGATCTTTGGATTTACAAGAGCATTTGGGGTCGCGATTGAAGGGTCCCTAACCCTAGTTGGGCATCTGGCCAACTGTTGTGCAAATATTATTTGAAAATATCTTTTTGTACTCCTTGAAGTCAGTCATAACACGTTTAGCTACACAATGTTCTTCAATGACTTTCTTGATGTGGCCATGGACCATGCTAAGGTCATGCCTGACAGAGAAATATGCTTGTCTTCAAAATATTTGTTGATAGCGATGGGAAGAACACCAAGCATACTATGGATATACCTCTTGAGGTATGTTGTATTTGCATAGGAATTGGATCGGATGAGCCAATCTTGCATTTGACAAAAATAATCTTCTATAAGACCTAGATTGCCTAACTGGTTAGACATAAACAATTCACTGTAATGGTTTGGATCTTCATCAATAGTAAGACCGACACACTACGCACGTAGAGCAATGAGCAACTAAACAACAGGATTGTTATGGCCAAGGATGGCTTCTTGGGCTTCTTTGGAGGCGTAATGCCACAATGTATGTGCTAAGCCACCAAATCCATTGATAATGAGTGTGCAATGCTACGGAGAGAAAGGGTAGGGTCATCAATCTGTTTTTTGTTGCCCAGCTATTGAGGAGACTCGTTGCATTCTCCATTTCGATCTTACGCTAGCAATTTGGAAAAAACATGGGTTCTTGCCGCATAGCTTGGATGACCGTAATCATAGCTGAAACTCGAGTCATTGTTACTGATATGGGACTGGATGTTTCGCCAACTTTGGTAATCCACAAAGGGATACTTGGTTCTTGCTTTACATAAACAAGGAACTAATTTATTTGGTCCTTTGAAAGGGCAAGACCCTTTTCTTACACTTGTTGCAAGAAGGATGTTGTGACCGAAGTAGCTACCTCGATCTCTTCTTCTTCCACTGTTTGAATCCCAAAATTCCATGTAGGTAGCTTATGACTAGCTACGCTAAAGCTGAAAGTGTGCCTAAGCTTGTTCTTGGTATAATCTGTAAACATAGCCGACTTTGATGGTTTGTCCAAAATAGAATAGTCAGGGATCTAAACCTTAGATCCTAACCTCTTGATGATTGGGGTAGTTATGGACAAAACCTGAGATATAGTTGCCATCCTTTGGTCTAGCTTTGTATTGGCTGCTGTAAGAACTGATATGTCATCTATCTTGTGATCTAGCAATTCCAATCTTGCTAAAATCTTCTCGCACATTTCCTTTTCTTCAAACACTACTTGTTTAACCTTAAGGAAATCACTGTGCAAATCAACAATGTTCTTTGACTCAAGCTCGAGATGGAAATTTGCATAGTTAAGTTCTGTAGTGTTAGTACCAGACACAATGGCTGCTGGTACTATGGCGTAAGGGATGAATTCCCTTTTCTTTTGACCATCATCATCAAACTGTCAGAAAGATATATAAGGCAGGTTCCTTTCTGGAGTGTAAGCTTCTTCTCCCGTGCTCACTTTGACAGTTTTAGTTGTTTCTTCTCGGGGTAGCCGAGTGAGCATGAGAATGTGAGCTGTTTCTGGCTTAGTAGCAGTACTAAGCTTTTGTCTCAATTGATTGCAGGTTGGGCACTGTTGGTGCTAACCTTCGTGTTCTGTAGTAAGCTCTGTTGAAGAGCTTGCAGGATGGTTTTGGACCATCTCTGCAACCTTCTCTCGAAAGGTTGTTTGAACTTGGGTTAGTAACTGGAAGGATTGGGTAGCAGCATTAAATGGAACTGGGTGTGCTTTAGCAATCTTCTTTGGCAAGCTTATATTCATCCCCAAGGTTTTTGTAGGAATTTACAGGGTAAGTTCCTCAGACAGAACACCAAAAGGACACCGCTCACAAACAGATCACAGATCAATACACCAGTATTTTGACGTGGTTAAACCCTCAGAGAGGGAAACAGTTCACGGCCTGCGCCAACGTGGCTACTACAGGCAATTTATTAATAAAAGAATGAAAATTTACATAAGCTTCTCTCATGCCCGGTTAACCTACAAATGACCCTCCATGCGCTTTAAATAGAATTCATGGACCAATCGGGTGTCAAGCCACGGATCAAGTGTCGGTAATACCGAGGAGAGAATGAACCGTCGGATCACTACATATCGTGACCGTCGGATTGTAAGTTACAAAATGTACAACGGTAAAGAAACACACTTTACCTAACTCTATACCTAACTCTATACTAGACCAATTTGAACTTAACTATTCCTATGTGTCGGAATATCCTAACATCCCCCCTTAAGAACAACTTGGGATAGGATTGAAGGATTTACAAATATGCCACAATAGGAGAAGGAAGGAGGCACTAGAGCCTATCCCCCCTTAGTGACAACTTCCTGAACTCCAAGCATATATCGAAGTTTAGTGAACTTCGCCTCTGTGAGAGCCTTTGTGAAGATGTCTGCAACCTGATCATCTGTTGAACAATATTGCACTTCAAGAACATGGTCATGAATGAGCTTTCTGATGAAGTGCATGTGTAGTTCAATGTGTTTGCTGCGCTGATGCTGAACTGGATTTTTGCAAAGCTGAATGGCACTTTGATTATCACACCAAAGTGTAGTCGGATGCTGCTGCTCAAAGCCCAATTCTGATAGGATCTGACGAAGCCACAAGGCTTTCTTACTAGCTTCCACGGCAGCACGATACTCTGCTTCTGCTGACGAAAGAGAAATGGCAGCCTGTTTCTTACAAGCCCATGTAATAGGTCCTGAACCAAGAGTGAAGATATAACCGGCAGTAGACTTCCGATCATCAGGGTCACCAGCCCAATCAGAATCAGTGAAACCAACTAATAGAGGAGTTGCTTTGGCACTGTAATGAATCCCAAATTGTATTGTACCTCGAACATAACGAAGTATTCTTTTAGCTGCTTTCCAATGACTTTCACGGGGGTTTGCAAAAAACGAGCAACAAGGCCAATAGCAAAGGAAAGGTCAGGACGAGTATGGGTTAAATACAAGAGTTTTCCTACAAGTTGACGGTAT